>JALBCR010001600.1:0-203482 GCA_030710515.1 Abscondita cerata | reverse complement strand
AATGAAACCAAAAGCATTTACGCGTAAGAAAAATTAATTTTCACCAAACAGAGGTGACAAGTTGAAGATCTACGTCAAAATACACAATTACAAATTACTTATTTATTAAGGATTCAAGGAAAAACTTTAAAACTAATAGTTAAATACATTTCAGGGCTAATTGCAAAATAAGAAGGTAGATCAGAAGACTTATTGAGACCATCTGTTCTACCTAAAATAGTATAAAGAATTCGTTTAGCGTTTTAGTACTCGTCTTATAAAATGCGTCTTCTGAAACTAGTTCTTTAATATACTATTTTCTACGCTGTTTAGAAAGGTGATACAAATTTTATCAAATCTGGCGAAAGTGCATTTTAGAGGATTACTTTACTTTCAGTAATCAGAAAACTCCAAAGTAAATTCTTGATGAGTAAAACTGCCCTTACCCCATGGTAATTATTTTAATAATTGTATTAGGGGGTATTATGTGGTTGAAGGTGTAACGTTCAGGTTTTCAATAAATTTACACTCAACGTTATGATGGATTTATTACTCCAGTCCCTTACAACTTAATCTACGTCTTAACTCTATGGTCTTAACCTCACTCCCTCGCGCCTGCCACACACCCTGATGTATCTCCCAACACGCCAATTCTTTACATGACATCTCCCCTTTTTTCAGAAATAAAAATTACTATTCTTATTCTATTCCATTACATATTATACTTCTCCTCTAACAGAAGAAAAAAAAATAACAAAATTCTATCGTTTACAAATCTAAAAACTAAGTTAATTAAACATAATATTTAACAGCAATAATTATTTAAGTATTTAGGTCGTCTTACTACCCTACCCGAACAAGTTACTGTATTAGGTTTGTTGTTAGCCTTTAGGATGTTCAATGTCTACAACTGTGTTTTAATTAGGCGACTCATTGCTGTTGTATTGGTACTTACAAAAGACGTGTTATTGTCAGTTTTGAGAGGTTCTTTGTTATTGTTGTATTGTTTGTTTATATTTGATGAGCAAAAATTCGGATCATTGAGAGCTTTTTCAACTAATTCATTATACAATGAGTCTTTGAAATTAGTAGTATTAACATGTCTTAAATATTTTCTGTTTCTAATATAAACTTTTACAGTTTTATCAATTTTAGCAAAGTATGTTCTTGTCCGTTGTTTATGAATTTTGACTACTTTCCCTGCTTTCCATAATTTTGTCTTAATGTTTTGTACCGTGATTGTATCATTTGGTTTTTATGGATTCATAAATCTTTTGCTGTTCTGTCATAGTATAGTTTTTGTTTCTTATTTTCTCAATCTTTATTAATAATAAGTTTAGAGGTATCATACTTTGTTGATAACAAATTGCCATCAATAGGAATTAAACCTTTTAATTTTCTTCCAAAAAGTAGTTCTGCTGGTGATACTGTTTCTTTGTCAATTGGGGTATTTCGGTACTCCAAAAGCTAGAAAAGTATCTCTATTATCGTCACTTGCTTTTTAATTAACTTCTTAATAGTTTGCATATGTCTTTCAATAAATCCATTGGATTGTGGATTATGGGGAGAGCTGTATTTGTGCACAATTTCCCAAGATGATAGAAAATTTTGAAAGTATCTATTGAGTATTGTGGTCCCATATCTGAGTATAAGATATTAGGTTTGCCATGTCTAGAAAAAATTTGTTTGAATTCATTAATTACTATGTCATGTGTGGTTGTTTTAAGTTGAATAACTTCCAGATACTTTGAGAATACGTCAACCACTTGTAAATACATTACACCATTAATTTCAAACAAATCTGTTGATACAATTTGCGAAGGATGTGTAGGTATTTGTCTATTGATTAAAGTTTTTTTATTGTTGCTATTTTGGTATTTTAAACAAATAGGACATTTTCTTACTAAATCTGTCAATTCTTTCTCCATAAATGGCCAAAACACCAATTTATTTGCTCTTAGTACTGTTTTAGTTATTCCCATATGATTGAAATGGTGGTCCATTTGTTATGTCTTTTCTCAAAGATTTAGGTATTACCATTTGTAAACCTTTAAATACCACTCCTTCAATAATTGATAAATGTTCTTTATATTTCCAGTAAGGTCTTAAATTAGGATTGAGTTGTTTTTGTTGTTTGGCCAACCCACCAAATTAATTTTTTCTAAATCCATAAGCTTGTCATCTCTAGTTGTTTCTTCTCGTATTGATTCAAACTTGTTTGGTGATACACTGTTGTAATTTATCAAATTTACATAAACATTAACTTTAGTTTCATTTAAAATAAGTTGTTCATCCTTAACACTTGCTCGAGACAACGCATCCGCTACATAAAGTTGTGATCCTGGTTTATATTGCACTTTAAAATTATAACATTGAGCACTGATTCTAAATCTTTGTACTCTAAGTGGACAAGAATTTAATGGTTTCTGGAATATTGATTCTAAAGGCTTATAATCGGATTCAATTAAAAAATCTTTCCCATAAAGATACTGATGAAACTTTTTGCATCCATAGACTATTGCTAGGGCTTCCTTCTCAATTTATGATTGCGTCAGAGATTTAGATGCATATGCTATCGGTTTACTGTTTTGTAATAAAACAGCACCTAATCCGTCCTGAACTATCAACTGATAAGACTAACTGTTTCTTATCATCATATAGTTGTAATATCGGAGTATAAGTTAATAATTCTTTTAAATAATAAAAATCTTTATCATGTTCTGAAGTCCATAGCCATTCAATATTTCTCTTCAATAAATTTCTTAAATTAAATGTTGCCTGAGCCAAATTAGGTATAAATTTGGCTACATAAGTCAACATTTCCAAGAAACTGCTATTTTACACTTGGCTTTATTAAACTTTACACGAGTTTCTGTCGCTCTGTTTAATACTCTTGATAAGATCAAATCATGTTCTTTAAAATTTTTTGCATAACTAATTAAATCTTCAATGTATACTTTGATAACCTTAATATTATTAAAGATTTCACTATATATTTTATGAAAAATTTCTGGACCATTACTGAGACCATAAGGTAGTCTTAAAAATTTGAATCGTTCGAACGGGGTGGCAAATGTTGTTAAGTTAGATAAAAAATCAGACAGTGGTACTTGCCAAAATCATTTGTTTTCATCCAATACTGAGAGAATTCCTGCGCCGGCCATCTCACGTGTGACCTCTTCAAATGTTGGAAGCTGATAATGTTCTCTTCTTAGTGCTTTGTTAAGGTGTTGTGGATCAAGGCACAGCCTCAAGCTGCCATCTGGTTTATTAATAATTACGATTGGATTCACAAATTCCGTATGTTCTGTAACTTTACAGATTATATCATCATTCTATCTAATTCGCATTTGAGTTTATCAATTAATGCAAAAGGTACTTTACGACATGGAACAACAGTGCTCTCATAGTTTGGTTTTAATTTAAAATCATATTTATATGTATTAATTTTGCCCACACCTTCAAATAAATCAGCATGTTTGTTTACAATTTCAGTTGTATTTAATTGAATGTCGTTAACTTGTTTGTTCATTTTTAATAAATTGAGTGTTTTAATTGTGTGAATCTCTAATATAGGAATTGCATTCGATTCAGTTTCGATAACCAAAAATTTACTTTACATTGCTCGTCAGCAATGAGACAATTTATAGTATAAGCTCCTAATACATCAAGTTTAAAACCTCCATAGTTTGTAACATTAACATTAACTTTATTTAGCTTTAGATTAGTCAAATTTAACGTATTAAAAACATAGTTGGGGATTACATTAACTTGGGCCCCTGTGTCTAATTTAAATTCTAGTGTTTTAGTGCAGTTTTAAATTTGGGCCGTTTGAAACCAGTCATTATTATTAATCACATCTACTTGTACATCTAATAATCCTAACACATAGTTTTCAGCTTCATTTGAATTGGTACCACCATCATTTATATTCACAGCGTTAACATTATTTGTGATCGATAATATTGAGAAAAATGATTATAGTTATTACATTTACTACAGATCTTACCCATTGCTGGACACGAATATCTTCCATGATTTCGTCCGCATCTGCCACATACCAAGTTGTTTTCTTTCAGTTGATTTTGGTTGAAGCCTGACTTGTCGCTATTTGTCCTGGGTTGAAAGCTTTGTGTGTAATGTCGATTTCCTCTTCTTTCTTGAAAATTTCTACGCATCTGTGTGTTACCTCTTGCTAGGCCTCTGCTACTTGTCCCTTGCCTTCTAATGTCACTTGCGTCTCGTGTTGTTGCCATTTTGACTTCATTAATACCGACCATCTTTGTTTGTTCTACCAAATCACGAATATGAACTTCTGTTTGTTCAGCCGTCTTACAAACTTTAATAGCTTTTTCTAATGTTAAATTGTGCTCCCTCAATAAACGATCTTTAATTCTTGAACTTGATGTACCACATACGATTCTGTCTTTAATCATCTCTTCTCTAAAATTACCGTAGTCGCAATTGCTAGCAGTTTTTCTTAAATCCGCAAGAAAATTGTCAAACGATTTATTTGCTTGTTGTATACGGGTGTTAAACTTATGTCTTTCAACACTTACATTCTTTTTCGGAAGAAAGTAATTGTCAAAGCATTCTATTACTTTCTTTGGTTCATTCTTGTCATTATCGGATAAATTAAAGGGGTTAAAGATTTCTCTCGTTTCCTCTCCAACACAATGTAGAATTACAGCACTTTGAATTTCATTTTCTTTTGATGTGCACCCACTTGCAGTCATGTACAATTGCATATTAGATTTAAATCTCTTCCAAATCACCTTCGAAGACCATCTGCTTCGGCTGTTTAAAAATTCTTAAATTTAATTCAATTAATATGCATCAAATCGTGCTCATACGTAGGTTCTTTTAAATTGACGGCGCCATGTAACGTTCAGGTTTTCAATAAATTTACACTCAACGTTATGATTGATTTATTACTCCGGTCCCTTACAACTTAATCTACGTCTTAACTCTATGGTCTTAACCTCACTTCTCTCGCGCCTGCCACACACCCTGCTGTGTCTCCCGACACGCCAATTCTTTACATGACAGACGGGAAGGCTTATTCATCATGTTCATTCTTTGACTCTCGTAAAAGCTCTCTATTTCGCATAGTTTCAAATGAAACATTAAACATTTTTTTCCTTTGAAAGCATGAGAAATACAAAGTTTTTATTAGAGTTTGATGAACAAGCCTTTCCGTCAAAAAACTATTAGAACTATAATACCATAACTAATAAAATTACTAAAAAAAACTAGGGTTGAGAATTGTTTTCACCTTTCAAAATTTACTTTAAGGTACTTTTAATAATTACTGAAAGTATTGTAATTTTCTAAAATGAACTTTCATCGAATTTGATTAAATTTATTTCACGCATTTCGAAACACCGTACAAAAATGTGATTTTTGAGTAAACTTTGAACTTTTCTCACTGGGAAACAGTACATTTTGATATATAAATAAATTAGATCCAATCGACTTGTTTTGACCTCTACAATATGTGGCAGTTTTATTTCCCCGCAGTTTTGGGACACCCTGTATATAAAAATTGACGTTTGTTTGAAGTTAATAGACTTCTACACTAATAATACCATCATGAAATTTGGTACGTATACGTACCTTTTCATGGAAAAGACCTTTATGTTATTTAATTTGTTCTAGCTCGGCACCAGAGGGCGCTGCGCCACCTCAACTTTTATACCGTTTAACCGATCATTATGAAAATTTGTACTGATCGATATTCAAGCACAAAAAATATTTTCGTTTCATTCGCTTTGATGTAGCTAGCCATTAGAGGGTGGTGCTACAGGTTAACTTTTGTACCACATAACTGATCGTACTGAAAACTGATACACATTGATATTCGATTACGTAGAATATTCTCGAGTGATTTGCTTTGTTGTAGCTTGCCACCCGAAGGTGATGTAAACGAGTGTTGTGTCAAAATAAATGGAAACAAAATTTCTATTTTGTCGAGCATAGCCCACGGTAATGCGTCTTGAATAAATTTAGATGTCGTTACTATTAACAAGTTTAAGGTAAGAAAAAAAACAATAAATTCAACTAGAAAATATTCAATCGACACAATTGCACCCAAATTATAACAAAATATTTGCCATAATAAATATAAACTTCTTTGAAAACTTGAGAAAATTCCAGAAACAATTTAATTAATTTTTAATTCAAATAAATAATTTTCAATAAATAAATTTAATAAAATTTCACGTTTTATTCTAAATTTGAATTTAATATAGTTTTCTATTAAGCGGATAAACGTTTGCAGACTTGACTTTACATTTCATACAAACGCTCTAGTTAGTAAAACTAAGGAAAAAATTATATTACATAAAATTACTGCCCATGTTTATATCATGAAAGCTCGGTATCAAAATGTGAACCATTTAAAGTGATTGCCTTTTCCGGTATATTGGAGATCACAGGCTTTTACTGTGACATCCGGAATTATTACACATATAAAAGAGACCGTGTTAATGCTAGCTCTATGTCAAAGTGTTTTTTTTAATTTCTACTTGACCCTGTGACCTTAGTTTTACTTTGAAGTATAACATAAAATATTACGTAATAAATATGTTAACCATTCCTTTGACAAAAAATAAAATACTTTTATTACAATTCCGCTATGTTGGCTTAATTAATTTTTTGAACTAAATTGTAAACATTTAAACAAAAAACATAATTCTGTATAAAAACTGAACGGACTTTTTTGGATAAAAGTAGAATTATATCTCCCACGCTGATGCTATTTATCTCTTTGATTGATTTACAGATACTAATGCTTCCATTTAGGTTAACTGTTTTATTGGCTTTTTTGCACAATAAACTATTATTAGTCTTTCTTGAAAACTTGAAATGTAATCTTACAATAAATATTTTATCTCTTAAAATTATAACTTAGTAAAAGATTTCTGATTTAAGTGTATAATACTAAGTTATCATCTTTATGTAATTATTCTAGCATCATTATTTTAAAACTAAATTGTTTTTTCTACTTTGTAGTTACATTAGGAAACATTTAAAAATTGTTAATAATTTAACATATTTTAGTATGAAAAGTATGTATATATTTTTCATTTACGTATTGCCGAATTTAAAGGGTTAAGTCGCAATAACTTTATTTACTATGATATTACCATGTGCTTATATAGATTGGGTCCATGAGATTTTCTCTCATCATCTTTAGGGGGTAAATAAAACTTTCGGTATAGACAACAGTTGAACAATCAAACTATTTACGTAGTATTTAGGTTCAAAACTGAAAAAAATTGAAGTAAATGAAATATTTCTAAGCGATGGATAATATTAAGTAGCAAAAATATGTTTTTGTTTTGCTTTTTGGAAATATATTTGCTTAACTGGTCAAATGTTTCTAATACAATATTTATTTTTATAATAATGTTCCATAACTTTTAAGTTAGCTAGCTGCATTTAAATCCAGTTAAAATGTTTATTTAAGAAAATACTTTTAATGCAATTATTTGTAAATTTTATAAGTAGACGTTCAATATTATATTACTTTTTGTATTTTTATCTTATTTTTATTTTATTTATTTTTATTTTATTGAAAGTGTTTAAACTCGTGAATAAAATGTATTTTTTTAATGTAGTGAAAACAAGTTTGTGAGACATTGTACCACATGTCTTATTGAATTACAAGTTATGACGTATATACACTTAATCAAACTTATTCTATTCGTTGTAGGCAGTTCATGAAACATTTATAGTATTTTATTAATAAAAAGCACTTTGCACAACAACACTTATTTAATGTGTTGTAACAAATCTTATCTCTTGTTTGTTTTTCTGGTCGCATTTAACAGCGCAAGAATTAATAAGCACTCAATATCAAGTTAATACTCTTCAACGCTATTAAATTTATTTTAACACATTTAGTTACTTTAATTTGTACAAATACACGACAATTATTACACGTTATTTATATCAACTTAACTAAACGAATAACAACTTAGAACTGAGTCCTAAATTTATGATGACGCTTTTATATATGAAAGATAAATATTCAAGAAGACAATTGAATGCTCTCGAATGGAGTTCTTAAAACGCAGCAATTATTCTAATATATTCTAGAAACTCCAGTGGTGTAATACTAACCCTTACTTAAAACTGTTCTGTCCCAGACGGCATTCAGGCCTTGGCACCGATAGAATGGGTCGTGGTGGTAACGGTAATCTTGTTCATTTTGACAAAGAATAAGAAACAGTCCACAGTCCTCCTTTCCCAAAAAGCTTATGCGGTTGATAACTGCAGATCAACACATCAACCCATGTGCCTCTGAAAACAACTTCTTACATAGTGAAGAAACTTCTGTAATTATCTTATTTTTTTAATACCTCAAACTATGTTTTAACTTTCTGCTCCGTTCACTCCTATAGAAGGCTCAAAATAGTTTGCTGTACTAGAAAAATAATTATTTAACATGTTTTGGATAATCATCAGACCATCTAAATCACAGCCGAGCTTAGGCATTGCTGTTATTGGTCTCGATGTCCTTCTTAAAATTCCATACAGTATTCCACAGGTAGATTTCTGGTAAGACAGTTCCTTTAAAACTAAGTAGTAGAAGGAGCGTTTTCCTTCACCCAGTTTTAGAATTCGACCCACAGCAGGTTGTTGTGTACGGGCTCATCTTTTCGTCCAAACATTTTTTTTAAACAATTTCTCTTGATATACGCCGATCTCGAGCCACACTATGAGCAAGGTAGTATTCTTCCGGTACATAAAAAATGTCTTGTTGAATCTCAGTCGTGACTTCAAACCTTGCCTTGATCGTACCTTCGGTATTTTGCCATAAATCCATGGAAGTTTTCTCCACATGCTTGATTTCGTGTCTTACTTGTTATTACTCTCGTCCGAATGGGATTGGAGGTTGCATCGTTGTTTCCAGCGTATGGGGTTAACCGATCACAATGTACAACTTTCGGTTTTTTTGGTGGTTTTGGATACGGTAAATATTGTCATTAAGTCTGGTAATAATTTTGTACAAATCTTTCCATTGTCGTTCCAGTTTTGGGCACAACCCACCTCTTCTTTGGAGATTGTATAACCATACCAAATGGTCTGGTTAGAATCTACTTCAATGAGCTTGAACCGCACCTTCAACCGATCGCTCGCAATTTTGATGTTCTTTCGGACAGTATTATGTATGTGATTCAATCTCTTCCGGAGTTTGCTGGTATAATCTTCTCCTGCAACCTTCTCTTCAGGTCTACATCCAAATTGAAGATTGCATAGCAACCGTATTTCACGACCAAGCATTACGCATTACGAATAATTGATACGCCATCAAAAATAAATGTAAATGTTGGTCTCAATCCCTCTGATGTTCGTCGACAACTTTGGCCAGGTCTTTGTTCTGGTCTTCTTGATTTCTAACAGTTGGCAGACGTTTTGGGATAAGGTTGACTTAAAGTTCCGCCCTTGGTCTAAATATAATTTTAAGGGAACTCTAAAACGGCAGAAAAACTCTTTGACTAACACGTCTGCCACTGTTTTACTGCCTCTTGGTTTGGTATGGCATATGGTTCTGCCCATTTAGTGAAATAACCCATTGCCACCAAAATGTGTTTGTTTTCTAGATTACTTTCAGGAAACGGATCTGTCATGTCAATGGTTTTCTTATTTTCTTAAGTGTTTTCTTATACCAAAGTGTCCTTCAGAAGTCCCATCATGCAAATGCTGCAATACTTTCTCCACTCGGCTCTTAGGCACTACTAATTGTTGCCTTGTTCCGATACCATTGACACTTTCTAGGGTTCGTTTCAGATAACCGTCTTCTACTACTAAGGAGTCCTATGAGACCCAGTACGCTTTCACGTTACTACTCAAAGCACTCACTTCTTCCCAGGTTGGCCTTCAATCTCTCGTTTTCTAGTCCAAAAGCAATTGCAGTTGGGGGTTTGGTTCCTGCTCTTGCTCAAATTTTTTGGGCTCTTAACTGTCATCGACCATGGTTGTTCTTCTAAGGGCGTTGATTTTTTCTTCCAATTTAGAACAGTAAGTACAGTTCATCGGACAATCGGGCAAGATCTCCTGGATACGGCGTCTGCGTTGCGGTGGCTTGTTCCGGCACGGTATTCTGTCTCATAGTCATAACCTTGCAATCGCTCAATCCATCTGGCGACTTGTCCTTTTGGGTTTATAAAATGTAACAACCATTTCAGGGCAGAACTGTTTTTCTCAGTAAGAATTATTGTCCGTATAGCAATTTGAAGAAATCTTACTAAAATACCCGATGACTTTTTCTTGACCAACTTGAACCTGGGATAGTACTGCTCCCAGGCTCACATGGGTCTAGCACAAATTTTCCTTTTTGCGAGGGTAACCAGAACTGGCGCGGTAAGTAGAGACTGCTTAAGTTGTTGAAAAGCGACTACGCAGTCTAGGTCCCATCAAAATCTTTATTTTTTGTTGATTTGGTTAATGGTTTTGCAATGTTGACAAATCTGGAAACAAATTGACGGTAGTACTTGTACAACTCAAGAAAACTTTTATAATCTTGCAGATGCTTGCCTCCTTGCATTTTTCTGATTTTCTGGGGTTGGCATGCACTCCGTCTCGCAATACTAAGTGTCTCAGATATTGTTCTTCTTTCCTAAAATGACTCAACATCCAGTTTGCACTACGTAGTCGTTGGAACACCTCTTTCAAATTTGATAAGTGTTTTTTGAACAACTTACCAACCACAATGAAATCGTCTAAATAGATTAAGCACGTTTTCTACGACAGTCCACGTAAGACGGTTTCTATCAACCGTTCAAACGTCGCTGGGACGCTGCACAACTTAAAGGGCATAACGGTGAATTGCTACAAACCAATTCCAATAGTAAAAACAATTTTCTCACAATTTTTAGGTTCTACATTCACTTGCCAGTAGCGGCTCTTTAAATTCAACGTTGAAAACCATTTTGGTCTTGACAAGGTTTCTAGTGTATTGCCAATTCTAGGTAGAGGGTACCGTTTTTCTTCTATACGAGTACTACTGGAGACGTCTACGGGCTACTTGAAGGTTTAATCACCCCTTGCTTCTCTATATTTGTGATAACTTGCTCCACCTCTTCACGTTTCGCCAGGGAGAGCTTTCTGGGATTCTGTTACATTGGCTGGGTATCTCCAGTATTTATTCTGTGCTTCAAATGCCCGTTTTTCCTTCGGAATTACTGTCAAGAGCAAACACAACGTGGTATTCCTAAATCAAATTTTTTACTTCCTTCAGTTTGCCCTGTAACGAAACCGAGAAATTTGATAATGTTACGGTTAAAAAGAAATAACAAGCAATAAATTTATTGGAAACTAAATATACCGACTTTCAGAAAAATTGCAACACCTAGAAGTTGTCGGACGATTTTAATGAAATTTTCCGGAAACGTCTATTTTCATTAAACAAAGTGATGATTAGAATTTGAATAAAATCTAGTTTGTAGTTTTGATTTATTGCCTGTTGTTTCCATATCATATTGTAACAATAAATTTGAAGTATTAGACCTTTAGTAACTGCCAAGTTTGCAAATTGTTGTTATTTGTTTACAATTTTATTCTGAACTGGAAAACAATGCCGAGAGTACGTCAACATCAACATTTTGTCCAATTAAGTAATTTTGAACGTGGCCGTATTATTGGTATGAGAGAGGCCGGACTTTCGCTAAGAGAAATTTCTTGTCCTGTAAACCAAAATGTTTCATCGGTATTGAGATGTTGGTCCAAATGGTCCGAGGAAGGAGTTCAACATTGTCGACGTGGATCTGGACGTCCTCGAAGGACTACAGATCGCGAAGAACGTCGCTTAAAAGTTTTGGCCACAAGAGATAGATTTTTAACAACTCGATCAATTGCAAATGATTGGATGAGATGTACAGGACTTAAGATGTCAATGTCATCTGTTTATCGCCGGATCAGATCTTATAGATTGCGTTCATATCGTCCATTGTTATGTCTGCCTCTTACACCACTTCACCGTCTACGCAGACTAGAGTGGAGCAACGAAAGGGTTAATTGCGCGCAAGAATAGCATCAAATTGTGTTTAGTGACGAGTCCCGATTTTGCTTGTGGGCCCACGATTGTCGTAGGAGGGTCAGACGGGTGCGTGGAGAACGTAAAAATCCAACATTTTTTGTGGAACGCAACACAGCCTTCACTGAAAGAGTTATGATATGGGGTGCAATATGTTATGGTAGCAGATCACCTTTGATCTTTATTGACGGCAACCTTAACGCAGCTGGTTACATTGCTAATCTGCTACAACCAGTTGGCCTTCCATATCTTCAAGGGCTGCAAAATCCCATTTTCCAGCAGGATAATGCGCGCCCTTATACGGCAAGGGCTACAACACGGTTTTTGGAAGGATCTAACATTGCCGCAATTTTTTTGAAAGTCAGTATATATACTTTTGTCAACCCACTTACTTGGAATTTAGATAATGATTTTTTTTTTATTCTTGCTCCTGGTCAAGTATGAATGCACCTATTTTTTGTTTTGTAAGAAAATCGCTAGTTAATTTTTATATTTATTTGAAAAAAAATTTCTTAGTACCGTTCAGGTAAAACTAAATATTTTTAAAATAAAATTTCAAACAGTATATCACCATAAAATCCGAACAAACTTTGTAATTCTAATTATTTAATTTTTGCGTTAGTATACTGCCTTTTAGTATTAAAACCGTTTTAGGTAGAGAATGTTTAGTACATTAAAGGATTGAAGTGAAAATGTTTTATTAATGTTCAATTAACTAAACTAAGTTGTTAATTGTTACTATATGAATAATTAATATTTGCGTACATCAAACATGACAAATTCTAAGAGTTTTTCCTTGCATAAAAAAATTTACAAAAACTAATAAAATAAAACATGTTTGTTTTTCTGTTGTAAAAAAATAGGGTTTGATTTGAGACTGTTTCCAAGGGATTTTCAAAGGTTTTTGCTGTTTCTCTCGTACCAGTTTTCCCAGTTTGAGTATGAGGAGAATTGTCTCAGAATCTTTTTATCGTCAAACAATTCTTATCTTAATATTACCATAACATATTCTTTAGTTAAGATTTAATTTGGCTCTCTAGCTTGAAAACTTTGAGAACTGTCACAATTTTTGTTTTCTTTTATCTCTGTCGAGGCGATGTAGAGTTCTGAGTGAAACGTTTGTTAGGCATAGAATGCTTTTCACTCTTAACAGAAACTACCATCCAGTAACATATTAAGTAATTCAGTAATTTAAATAAAGGAAGTAAATAAATTATAGCCACAAAAAGATTTAATTAAAATTATTTGTCTATAGGAGCCCACCAAACGTGATGTTATAAAAATTAAGTTATAGTTTAAATCTAAACAATAAACCTAAAATTTTATGAGTTTAGAAGAATGAGGAAAATGGCATTTTTTTGAGTTCAGTTGCTTATAGACAAAAACTCTACACTAATTATTTTAATATTAGAAAATATTTCATGTAGATTTAGAAGAGAAGAAATTCCTTCCTAGGCAATTTTAATTAAGTACATTATAAAAAAATATAAAAAAAGATTTTCTAGGGATTATTATCGAACAGAAAACAATTTATAACGTTTTTTTTTACTATTTCACAGATCGAGATCTAGAGAAAACAATTGTGATCTTAACATTTTTTTTTCGAGATTATGACAAAGTTGCAGTATACATGACTTGTAGTGCTTTGTAAAAAAAAAGTGTATGTAAAAAAAATGTTACATCTTTTATACCTACATAAGGTAGGATGTTATGCGAAGATTTCCATACCGGGCATTTTAAAACTACTTTTTCTTCTTCTTTTCTATGAATTAGAGTACATTATAAATGAAATCTGCCGACCTTACGTAAACAAGTTATGTAAAGATCTGCTAGTCCGATTTTAAAGAAAAATGGGATGAATTTTCTAATTTTGGAATTCATGAATGTTGTACGAAAGCTGTTTTCTTTCAAGTTCCGATAGGCTATAAAAAAGACAAATTGAGATAACAAAATGATTTTATTTAACTGAAAGATTCACAATATCTTACTTATTTTTCTATGTAGTCACCATGAAGGTTGAAGCATTTGTCATAATGTGACACAAGTTTTCCTATATCCTCTTCCATTTTCGGTAAATAAGCTCGATAGTCACAATTTTGTACAGGGGCGACTTTGAAATGACTGGAAATTCAGTGGAAAGTTCAGTAATGGTAAACTTCCGTTTATCCCGGACCACTTGATCAACTCGGTCAACTAGACTTTCAGAAGCAACCGACTTGTGTTTTTGTACATCTTCATCATGAAAGTCTGTTTGACCTTCTGTAAATTTCCTACACCATTTTCTCACAGCACTGTTACTCATACAGTTTTTACCATATACTAAACTCATCCTACGATTAATTTCAGCAGTATTACATCCTTCAGCTTGAAGGAAACGTATTATGCAACTCACAACTGGCGGAGAACTAATCGTGGTAGCTGGGCAACGACTGACAGATTGGAGTCGAAAATGGCGTAGATTGTTGTAGGGGAGCTGCGCATTTGCGTGACCCCGCCACTTTGCTGTTTAAATAGAGAAATAAACGGAACGTATAAGGAAAACACCAAAAACGTTTGTTGATGAATTTTTCTACTTAGATGTTGATTATAAACGGAATATTTTAGTATGTTTTGGGCAAAAGGGCATTTAACCAACACAAATTATTTAATTTTTTCAAATAAAAGTTATTTGTAATGTAATCATACTCACTTTTATGTTTAATTTTTGGTCCAATCAGCAATTACCAAAATACGACACTCATGTGACACCTAATGTTTTAACCATATCGTCAAATGAAGAAAAAGTTAATGTAAATTGAATTATCTACAAGTTTTGTCTTGAGGCAAATTAAAAACTTTATATGTAATTATAAGCAAAGAATACAAAAACTCTAATTCGATTTTATTGATACTTAGTAGGTAGACGTTACTTATAAAACAGAAGATTACATTCAGATACGTAATCCTAGTTTTTCAATCTAATATTGTATCCACATACTTTTCTTGCTTAAATTATTGATTTGATGATCAGTTACAGAACGGGCTAGAAATATTTAAAACTAGTGTTTAAAAGTAAAATTTATACGGCAAATTGTCTACTTTGCTAATTGTTCTAATGACGGGATGTCAAAACGACGAGACCATGACTACTGCGAATTGTCATGGACCCAATATTATAGTATGTTTATAAAATGGCCTCCATTAAGAGGTATTATCTCCTTATATTTAATTTAAGAATTTCTTATTCCAGAACGACTAGAACGATTTTCTTAGAAATTAGTTTTTTAGACAATAAATTACGTTATCAATACAATGATCTTTCTAACAAATTTCAACTTCTAAATTTGATTAAACCAATTCTGAGTAGTCGAACTCAGTTTGAAGAATTCTGTAAAAACCGGGTACGTAGTTTATGCTGTCAACAATATAGCGCAATCGGTTTTTTTGGGGATAATTTTGGTGAAGTAACTGTAGGATATGTTTCCTTTTTTTTCAATTAAAATTGGTACACGTCAATACATACATTCAGAATGAAATAAGTGTACATGTGAGAAAGTTAGAGTGGGTCACCCCACTGTTATAAAGGTTTAATAAAATTTTCAATGAATCCATTTTTCACTCATCACTTATTTTGTGGTATTATTGAAGTAAACTAGTTTTTCTGAAGCTTATTGTACACGTCACATAATTTACTTTGATCAAAGGTGTAGTTTAGTTTCTTCACTTAATTTTAGTAAAGTAAGAATGTATGTCACGTTATGTAGGTATGTACATCCTGGTAAAGCCAGAATCCTGTTAGATAAAAGCTTCAACAGAACCCTATTCAGCACAAAGTATAAAAAAGCCGCATAATGCACTTGCTTGCCCGATTTTTATATTTAGGGTATAATATAATTGCTCACGCAGATATTTATTGCGCAAATCGAACTTCACAATGTAATTGTTTCTATTATACGGTGTCATGAACTTACAAAGTTTATTAATGATTAAATGTTGAAAACCAATATAATAAATATTGTGCTCATAATAATATGACGAGTCAATATCTTTCTGATAATATTTCTTACCAAAAAGAATAGAACAATAAACAAATGAGCCAAGTAGTACTAATAGTAGATTATTTTACTAGGAGTTAACTGTATAATTGTTGAGCTTAAAGATTTGTTGGCGAGGCGATATTGAAACAATTATATTTTTTAACTGTTGCTGTTAATGTTTAGACAGTAAAACGCGTTTTTAGAGTCTACCAGTAGTTTAATAATGCCGTTTTATTGTCGCTGGAAGAAAAAATAAATTTGTATTCATGTCTTTATTCTTACGAAGTAACTTGGATCCAAGATACATTTTTGGCTGACTAATTATTTTTTGTTTAAATACACGTAATAGATAATTAGAAATTTACCATGACTGTCATTATATGTCAAGTAACAATGAATATACATTATACAATTATCCCCGATTTGTAAAATTATAAGTTATTCTTTAATTTAGGACTACTTTTACTATAGTAAGAAAAATTAAGATGCATTTTTTGCTTCAAATTTGAATTTCTTTTTTTTTAATTAGCAGGACGTTAGTTATTGACATATGCAGGTACATAAATTAATCATAAAAGTTACATAAATGTAGGTAAACAAGCACAAATAAAATTTCTAGTTGATACTTAAATATTTTCCAAATACCAAAGTTATTCTGTTGAAAATGATCTGTTGTTTGATTATATACTACAGTTTGTGTAGATATAATACTTAAAGTAATAGGAAGGAAAATTATAAATTGATGTGCTAATAAACACTAATCTGATTCCGATATTGCTAGACATGAGATCTTATTAGATTTAGAACATCCGATTGTCTATCACAAGTGTCATTTTGATTGAACACCAGGGCAAACTCACTCACTGAGTTAAATCTATCTAACGGATTAATATAAAATCAATATGCTACAAAATTTAGACCGAATTGAAACAAATTAAGTATTGCTACCCTTCTTTAAAAACACACTATCAATTATGATTCCACCTTTCCGTTGTATTTAATTAATATTTTAAAAACAATAATAGACGTTATTAATTTGTGCAAACCAGAAAATCGTGTAATCCGTAAATTACATATCGTAGGAGGGTGATTGGAATAGGGTTGCTCTTCGTCCCAGAGCGAACGAGGAATCTACCGTGTATCTGTCACCCTTGATACAGCCATTTACAGAAGGGAAAAAACGACGAATGAATCACCTTATAGATTGGATGGTGTATAAAATTGCGAGTTTTCGTTTTCAGCGTTATTGCCTCTGGCATAATTCTTTCGATATATACTGACTGAAATATTTACGTGTGTAACACGAAATGGGCTGTAATATAATTACCAACAATTTAATGCTTTAGTACTTCTTAGTTAATGCCGCAAAACGTTTATACTTGAATCTCTTTTAGTGTTATAACCCGAGTGCAATAACTTGGAATCAAGTCTGAAGTAATGAAGAGAAACGCAATTTTCCTATAACTGTTATTTCCTAAATAAGTATTTACTCGAGCTTACATTTTGTTATTGTGAAAAATTGTAAACGTTCTTTATTATTTTTTATGTTAATGGAAAAATGGTAGTGAAAACAATAAAGTACGAAACAAAATATATAAACAAAAATCTATATTTTTTTCAATTTAAAACTTTAATAAACGAGAATAAAATTGCGGAGAAAATTTTATTTGACATAAATATTTAAAGAGTTATAATGTGCGTATGTGGGTGCTCTTGATAGTAACTTCTTTTAGAAAAGGAAAGTTTATTTGGACGATTTCTTTTAAACCCACCCTTTCTTTGTGCGACCCTAGTTGACATTGGTAAGCCTGAGAAAAGCTTAGCCCTTGGATTAAGCACGCAGAGCTCCGGCAAACACGAACTTCCATTTCGCATTGAATTTCAACACACGAAAAATAAACTTATGTACCTGACGCTGATAAAAAGGTTTTTCGACTTAATCTTTTCCTATTTAATTTTAGAATGGGATTAAAAATGCAAATTATGATTTAGTGAGGGTAAGCGTTAATCGTTTAAGTATCTAAGGATTTCTTCTGAGAAAAATATCTTACCCGTTAATCGATTATGCACATGGAATAAAAATGTTAATAGAGAGCGAGGCTTCCGATCATAAATTTTGACCAAATCGAAGACGCCAGGAAGTTTGAATGAGCAACCAGTGAAAAATTAAAAATTTTGCATTTTTGTAAAGTTCCTGACATTGTGATAAAGCACAACGGTATTCCCAATAATAACCTACTTTAAGATAAAATTCCATTAATTACCTACAAAAAGTGAATATCAGGTTACATTTTAAACATATTAAATTGTGATTTGTTATACTTTTTTGTTCGTTTATTTTCCCAGTACTTCTTCCGGTTATTACATTTATATACGTTGATGAACCGGTTTTCAAATAATATTTTCTGACTGAGTATATTATCGTTCAAGCTAATTATCCTTATGCTGGTACTTTTAATTCAAATAAAATTAACCGATTAAGCAACAAAAACACACATATGAAATATGATTAAACCGGCTTTCAGTCGTTCTAACAAAGCGCGGAATAGTTACTACACACGTTTTAGTATATCATCTCATATTTCTTCTACCAGTGCCGGTTATGCGATTTTTTTCATGTAATGAAAGACAACCTATGTTTATTCAAAAGAGTTTCCTTTTTATAAAGGCGTTTTCACTCCTGAAGAGTCCCAAAAGGACGAAACAGCTGTCGAGTGATTCTCGGCAAAACTCATAGTTTGGCGTTCATGAAGTTATTTTCCGTATGTTAAATTAATGCTAACTTTCTGCAGTCGAACCCAAGAAACGGCTACATGTATAATGTTAAAATTTGGCATGTCGGTAGACAATATAATATGGAAGAACTCGTCAGCTTTAGATTTTTAATAAAATTATTGGTGACTTATTGAAAACGATTTTAGTAGTTATGATTCACATTAAAACTGTTATTGTTACAACAACTACTGAAACAACCAAAATTTTTCACCGACAGGTTGTGCATATTAACATTTGAAATGTATTAATGATTTTTTAAATTTTAAATATGCCATAATTACCAAAAAACGACTAAAGAAAATTAAATTAACACGCCATTCATTTGTAAACACCCATTCAACCCACGTATGAAATAAAAACCTGTAATGTAAGGGCAATACATAACTACGCTTATCGCTTGTTATAGAAACTCTCAAATTTCTTCTGATAAAAAACGTGCAGTATTAATGTATTGTAGGCAAAAGTTCTAATAAATCAATTTTATATCTTTAGGAGTGTAATGAGATTTTCCTACACTTATAAAAACGCTGCTTTTTTTGTTTCTTTTTCTTTTTTATACAGAGAGTTCCAACGGAAACTTGACCCCCCTCCCTCATCGTTGAAAATAATGAGTTTTGCGAAAATTCTAAAATATGAAAAATACTTGGCCTTGGAGTAGAAGTATATTTGACATAAATGGCATCCTACAAATTTCACCCTTGTGTAGGTGACAGCAACCCTTAAAAATGTTAAATAGGTCAAGGGGCACGTGACACATCAATTTAAAAGTATTTTTATTTTCCATCATATTGTTTTTTTTGTTTTGATTAATTTTTAATGAGAAATTTAACAAAAACTGTTGTATCATGTACAGTGTGTCCTATTTTTGATGTAATTGGGGGGTTTCAGGTATTTTGCGAATTAATAGAGAAAATCCGTGGTCGGGATTCTTGGCCCGATTTTTGAGACAAATTTAATGGTCTAAACAGCACTTTGATATCTCGACTCGTTTGGGAGATACAGAGCATTGTGCATTTTATGCCGTTTTCTTTAAAACTTTATAACTTTTTTGTTTGTTAATATTTTCTATTTTATCCAAAACATTTTTGTGCATTTTTATATATGCAATTCAATTTATTCTAACTTGATTCGTTTTTGATTTACAGTCCAAACATTTTTTTAAATGAAAATCATAGTTGGCTATGACTTCATTGATTAGAGATTTTTTTAGCTTTCTAAAAATATATGGTTTCATATATTTATCTTGGCAAATAAAGAAATTATAAACGATTTTTGGAAAAATACTTCTTGATCAAAGTCACCTATGAACTTTTGTTTACTGCGCGCATTCGTTGCTAGTTTTTTGACACTTCACGCAGTTGTTTCTTACCATCCTGTTGGAAAGTCAATTGATTTTCTTTAAAATTGTTGGCGTTTTCTAGAACATCAGATAACATTGTGTCAATTGTATTTTCCAATAATTGTAAATAGGTTTTTCCATCTAGATTGCCTTCTATAAAAACCGATCCAACGAAATGATTGCCTAAAATTCCTGCTCAAACAATAAAATTTTGAGAATGCTAGCTATGATACTCGCGGATTAAATGAGGATAAGTATTCCTCAAATACCAAGTTGCTTGACATACTGATAGCTTATATTTTTTTCTGAATGGTTAGCATTAAAAATTAGTGCTGTTGCTTTAGCACAATCTTAATTTTGGTACCAGATTGCAAGAATACTTTTTTTTCAATAGAATATACCATTGTGTTAACATGTTGAAAACTTTGACACACGCTGACACTTCGAAGAACACACTAAAGGTGAGAGTAAACGATAAGCAATATCACATATCTCGATCGTTTTTTGTTAGCTTCCTAGCGATATTTCTCAAACAGCAAAATCAATAACAAAAAAGAGGTATGGCTTCAATGTTTCTGTTAAGTTGACAAAAATAAAGAATAATTCAATCTTTCAATACATTTTAAAACTCTAAAAGTTTTCAAGCTACTTGAAAACTGTTGTACATGATGCAACAGCTTTTGTTAAATTTCTCATTGAAAATTAATCAAAACCTAAAATACAATATTGTGGTTAGGTAGAGAATGAAAATATCTTTAAATTGATGTGATGGATAGAACCAAAAACGATGAAAAAATAGTTCTTATTTTCTATATATACTAAAAAGTTTTTAGTAAAAATTTGACCTTTTAGGAATGAACCCTGCTTGGGCTAAATATAAGAACTTTACTCTTGACAATTTTCAAAAATTCATCGTAAAAACACTATGTACATTAATTAATCGGAATGATTTTTTAATTTCTTAGTTTTAGACCAACTAGGTTCGATATCATATAGGGCTACGCTCATAACACTAAACATAGAAATGTATACCCTTAACAAATGATGCATAGAGAATAAGTAGTACAAACGTGTTAATATTTATTATCTAAATGAGGAAAGATGAGCCATACGTCATTAAACAAATGCGTATTATTTAATATTAAAAACTAAAGTTAAATCAGAAACTATAACGTCACAACAATAGCCACAGTCTAACTATCAAAACATGTCACTTCTAGGTTAGAAATTTTTTTAATTTATTAAATGTGATTTAAGAGATAAAATATGGAAACACAACTATTTATTTATTATTATTGTAGTTTATTTTACAAATACTAACAAAAACCATTCACATTGCAGTAAAATTATCACACCTACAGTAGTTTTCATACAGGGTGGCCCATTAGTGCGAGAAAGGTAGATATATCGGAAAATATTGGTGTTAGTAAAAACTTTTGCAATAAAAGTTGTGCAAATGAATTAGCTGCACATTTTAAAAATATTTTCGTTTATACAGAGTGTTCCATAAAAGTGCGACATACCAAAGTTATGGTTTTTTAAATGGAACTACCTATTTTTTATTACAAATTTGGATTTATTGAAAATTCTAATGTGCTTTAATGCATTATACATAGTATCTAAAATAGAGGTTTATGCATTATTTTACTTTTTCAGGAATAATTGATATTTCGAAAAATTTAAATAACTCAGTTATTCTGAAATTTATCTATCTGCGATTTCTTTAATATGCATTACATGTGCTAACTCAAACCGATTGTTCACCTTTCTAACCGTACTAGGTTTTGAGTAATCAATTATTTAAATTGAATTTCCTAAATTCATGAATAACTTGATTTTTCAAATGGCACTACCTACTTTTTTATGTGCCGTTGAACGTAGAACCTCGTAAGCTTTCTAATAATAAGATTGTCAGTATCTAACTCTTACTCAAAAATCTGCAAAAATCCGTTAGAGTTAGATACCTAAAACCTTATCATTAGAATGAGTATGAAATTCCACGTTCAACGGCACATAAAAGAGTAGGTGGTGCCATTTAAAAAAATTAAGTTATCCACGAATTTAGGAAGTTCAATTTAAGTAATTCATTACTCATAACTTAGCAAGGTTCGAAAGGTGCCCAACTAGCTTTAGTTAGCACATGTAATGCATATTAAGACTACGAAATCGCAGATAAATAAATTTTAGGATAACTGGCTTATTTAATCTTTCTGAAAAATCAATTTTTCCGAAAAAGTGAAATAATGCAAAACCCTCCATTTTAGACACTATGTATAATGCATAAAGTTACTTTAGAATTTTTCAAGAAATCTAAATTTGTAATTAAAAATGGGCAATTTTATTTTAAATAAACATAACTTTGGTATGTTGCACTTTTATAAAACACCCTGTATAAACGAAAATAAATTTAAAATGTGCAGCTTATTGATTTGCACTACTTTTATTGAAAACATTTTTTTCTAACCTCAATACTTTCCGCGATATCCAGCTTCTTCGCACTAATAGGCCACCCTGTCTGTAAATGTTACCATTGACTTCGATGTACACACAAAATAAATATTTACAAACAAGTACAACTAATGACAAAACACAATTCATGTTCTAAGAAAATTATATAGAGAACATGTTTGTTACAACTTATATTGTTGCAGAGTAGAACATTACATACCGGTAGGTCAAGAAACTTTTCAATTAGTGTCAGGGTCGAATGATATGGAGCATTATCTATTATTATCAATAATGGTTCTAAGTTATTTCTTAAATAGTTCTGCATTGAATTTACCATGGTAATCCTTATCACAGCAAATATAAATTGTTATGGTTCTTTTCATTTCGGGTTTAGTGCAGTTAAAATATTTTTTTAGAACTTAGGTTGATTGTTTATTTTCACTAATTACAACTATATACAAGTAATATAAAAACTTTTTGGATGTAAACACATCCTTTATCTCAACACATTGCTAGCTACTTTTATACTACTCCTCTCTTCGGGCAAGTCTTTTAGTGACCCTTATGTTGTAGGGAACGTCAAGCAGTAGCGGCGCCATACAATAGTTATTTACATTCTAGTGAGGATAATAATTTAACCCACAAGATTTGCATTAATATTTTTGCCGACGATTTTTAAATGGTAAAATTAACAAATATTTTGCTGTCTTTGCTGTCGATTGTCAATATCGGTCATAAAGTGAATTGTAATTCAGAATACAGAAGATGGCGCTATAATCATTTACATGAAACTAAAAATATTCCAAATTACATTATTTTTTACCATTTAACTGTAAAAAAGTTGATTTTTATTGACAAATGTATTTTAAGGGTGGACGATTCGGGTAATTTTTACGCACGCTGTGCCTGCACTGTACGTAATCATGACGTTTTAGGGTTTGTAGTTTCAATGTTAATTTGACGTTTACACGTGAGGAGGCCAACATGAATTTTAACATCAATGAAGCATTACCATATTCTGTTCCTGCATGTAGAACAATAAATATTTTTCCATCATACCATTTGGTTTCCTCACACTTTGAGTGCTTCGATTTTGAAAAGATTTTTCTGGATTTCTTTTTTTGTAAATCCACGTTTCATTAAGAAAAACAATTTAATGCCCTAGTAGTAAATTTAAATTGTTTATATATATCCTCTTAGGAATTTAAGTCGCCTTTGCGCTACATTCAATTTTTTATCAGAGTTGCGGTTAGATTCTGTTTTAAATTTAAAACTTATTGATGCTTTTAGCAGCAGACAAGTATCAAACGAAAGAAACACCAACTGCAGCGTCTAATTTAACCAACAGAAAAACACGAAAAACTGCACCAAAAACTTTACTCGGACACGTGTTTCAACAGTTAAGCTGTCATCATCAGCGATACCGATACTTAACAAAATTATGGTACAACAATGGGTAACAGCTTATCTCCGTTTATGGCTAATCTGTTCATGGGTAAATTAAAAACTGATCTAAAAAATAATTTAGAATATTTTCCTAGAATTTGATGTAGATATGTAGATGACTTTTTTGCAGTCATCGACACTAAAGTTTACAACCCTCAGCAATTTGTAGAAATTTTAAATTCAAAATTTGAGACGATCAAGTTTACCTATGAAACAGAAACAAACCTTAAGTTACCTTTCTTAGACACTTTAGTGACAAGAAATGGCAACAAACTAGATATAGATATTTATCGTAAAGACACTAACACTATGAGGTTTATAACAAATGATTCCAACCATAGTATGCAACATAAACTTGCATCTTTTAACTTTTAATTCACCGATTATTACATTTCCCATTGTCAAAACAAAACTTTGATAAAGAACTGCGAAATATTAAGCAGATTGCATCATACAATGGTTTTCAAGAATCAATTGTCACAAACATAATTAGAAAACATAAACATAAGTTAAACATTAGAAACATTACAACGTTAGGAACTAGTAATAGCAAAATAGATAAGAAATATGTCAAATTACCAAATTATCCCACATACACAAAAGGTCTTCAAAAATATTTTCAAAATTTGATTATAAAACAGTAACCTCTAGTAGTAACAACTTGCAAAATCTTTTAGGCAATCCAAAGACCCAATAGAAATGTGTGATAAATCGGAAATATATAAAATTAATTGTAAAGACTGTAACCAAGTATATATAGGGCAAACCAAGAGACCTATTAAAACTCGTTTTAAAGAGCATTTAGCTCATGTCAAATATCATTGCACAGATAGGTCCAGTGTTGGCATGCATATGCTTGAAAGTGGCCATAGAGTAGGCGACATTGAATTAATTAAGAGGGTAGATAACAAAAACGAACTTGATTCTTATGAAAGTTTAGAAATTTTTAAAAACAGAAGTTTGCTTATGAATTATGATGATAACGGTCCATTAGGATTTTCAGAATTATTTAAGCTTAACTAAGAATCGATTAAATTTAACAATGCGTGATAAACAGATAGTATATATAAGCTTCCCGTTGTTTTTAATTTTAGTATCGATATCGCTGATGATGACAGCTTAGCTGTTAAAACACGTGTTCGAGTAAAGTTTTTGGTGCAGTTTTTGGTGCAGTTTTTGGTGTTTTTCTGTTGGTTAGCAGACAAGTATTAAAAATATTCATTTTCAAATGATTCACGTTCTTTAAAATGATCAGAAGACACAGTTTTGGTGTCCATACGATATCAGTTTGAATTTGAATGAATTTTTCAGCAAGTCCTTCAAAATTTCAACACCGATTTTCAAGCTGGGCCACATCAACTTTTACTTTATCAAATATTATTAAAGTAATTTTTGAATCGTGTAACACTACCTTTAATAGTACCCCGTTTTAGAATCAATTCTTTACAGAAGTCATGATTATTGCAATAATATTTTATTAGTATAAATCAGTCTAATAATCACTTTTTCAAAATGTCTTCATATAAGAAATAATTGTTATAAATTAATAAGAATCGATTAATATGAATTCGTCTATAATAATGACGTTTTCAATTTGATCTTAAGTAAATACGAATTATTTCAAATTTGAATATAAATGCGATAACTATAAAGCGAACCTAGTCTGAAATATCATACAGTTATGCGAAGGGTTAAGAGTTTCTTCAACTACGATTTAATTTTTTTACTGCCTAAGTTACAGTATTACACAAATATAACACGTGCCAAGTAAATTATAATAGATACATAAAAAAGGAAAACTGACCTTATGTTTATAGGAAACAGTTCGATGCAGCTTTATCTTCTTCACATGGCACAATTTGATTTGTGCGATGCAACGCACCGATACATCTATAGTAGAAGATCTAAAATGTTACGTACTCTCAGCTCAACGTAGATAAATTTTGTAATAATGATAGAAAGTGGACTGTAAACTTATTTATCTAATGTACATCGACTACTAAGTAACTTTACAAAAACATATTTTCAAGGTCTTAAACACACATTTCCTCAATTTTTCGGCAATGTTTCAAGCGGTTGTCCCTGGTAAGTAGCACCGGACCACGCGCATCCCTTAGACACAAAATCTGCCGTTCATTGAAAGAGCGCGTATTTTCCAAGATTGACAATATTTGATTGATGTCAACTCCATATCGAGTTAACTTTTGGTTTGTATAAAGCGAATGGACTATAACAAACCAAGAAGTGTCCATAGATTAAAAATGTAATGCTAAGTATTTCATATTTCTTGTTACATTTTGACATCTTTAAAAAGCAATAATAAGTCAAACGGAACACCCTCGATTTTTTTACTCCGTCGTGTGAAGGTAGAAATTCTCTTTCAAATCATATCAGGATTGTTAGCATTACGGCTACTACTTTTGGAGATATTTGCAATTTTCTACTATTGAGACGTACCAGATCTGTTATCGAAGTGGCAATAATAAGTATTATTTGAGAAACAATAAAATTGTGTAAATTTGACATAACCTAATAAATTTTCAAATAATTGTTGTGAGCTGGGATTCCAATCATTAAATTACACAAATGAAGATTATTTAAATTTGTTTATTATTTTTGGACAGTGTGACAGGATTATATCACATCTTTGTAAACTCCTGCATCTGTCAAAATTTTACTAAAAAAATTAAAATTTCGAAATCTATAACTCCTAGCTACAGGGAATGTTATACAAAGTGACCCTAAAATTTGATGTAGAATCCGAAAATGCAATAATATGTAGAGTGTTCCATTAAAAATAACAAGGTTGATGTCGAATTCCAGTGCAACCGAAAGTGTCAGAAGAATGAAAATATTTTAAGTGATATGTGTGTCTGACGACATCTCGTGTAAAACAGGGACACGTTACAGTTATCTGTTGGCATTGCTTAGTTTGAAAATATTTTAGTTAAGTTTGCCTTGTTGGTTTCAGTCATTCTCCAAATTTTCAAGTATACTTTTCCGTATACGATAATGGCGGTTCCAAATGAGACACCCTGTAAATGTATGTTAAGTTTTTTACATCATTAATTCTATTTTGGTAAAGCTACCAAAATTATTAACACACTCAATAAGTTAATTAATATTTGGTAAAATTATTATTAACATTTTGAGCTATCCATTTATAAGGTAGGTAGATATTCAGCAATCTGAGTAATTTTTCCTTAAGATAAAAAAGTTATAACTATCGCCAAATTTTTAACACGAAAAATGAATTCAACAAAGATTTTACTAAAGTTTAATATTAATATTTTACAATAACATAATATTTTATGATGTACAATATCTACAAATAAAGTTATTGATCTTAACAATATCGATACGTTTAGCTTTATTGAGAAAATTCGTTTTCCGTGTTTGTCGTAAAACGTTTTTCTACTGCTAGTCTAATGTAAGTTCGTTGTGTACGTATAAACCAACAATTTGATGACAGCACGTAGAAAATATTGTAAAAGGTAAATTTAGTTATTAAAGAGCACTGTCTTTTAAAATATAAAAGAATGTTTCTTTATTATGTTTAATTTATTGGAATTTTATTGTTTTTGCGACATTTATTTTTGCATTTAGTTAGTATTTCGAGAGTGTCACACACATTATGTATTTATTTAAGTTCTTTAATAAAAATCCAAACTGTAGTAAGATTTTTCAATTCGATTTCGAGAACCCTAACTGAGAGTACATACATATCTACATACACATGCGATCACAATACTTTTTCTACACTTTGAGAGAAAGTAAAATTATTTAACAATAATTTAAAAAAAATGTCATCAACTTAAACATTTGAATTCCCTCTGCTCTATAAATGAATGAATAACACAACTTTTTTTTAATCTGAAATTTTTTTTAAAGTAATTTGTTTACGAATGTTTTTATTGATCTAAATAAGAAAAGATTTTATTTGGTGCAAAGAAATTATTACAATTTAAGAAGCATTGTCATTGTTATCGTTGAAGATCGAAACAGGTGTGATAAACAGTGTCGGGAAAACTAATCGAGATACTAATTTATTACGGAAATAATATAGGGATGGGCTTTTATTATAAAGGAAGCTGAACATTACAAAAGATAATTTATTGGAAATTATTAAACAGTGTTCGTAGCCAAGGATAACACTTACACGAAATTGAAATTTACGGAGATACGATACGTTGTGTTATAAACTAAATTCCTTTTGTTTCAATTCCCTACGGTATTCCATGATTATTAAGTTAGATGTTATTAATACGACCGAGTTCATTTCTAGTTTCTTTGGGATTCGGACATTCAAATGTAAACATACGAAATTGCAAAATCAAATATTGTAGTTCCTGTTAATGTTGCACAAATAATCTTAATTTTGTCGTTTTATTTACAAGTCTGATTAAATCACCTTCTATTAATCAGTTTAATATTTTCAGTAAAATAAATAAGTTTGTAAAACGTAATATTCGGAAACTATTAGTAAACTGTTGTGTCCTAGGCATATAAATAACTTCAAAAATAAAACAGTTCTTATTTTTGTTTTGTTTTAGAAAAATATATTTTTTTAACCGCTATGAAAACTGACACGAGTTGTTGATTTTTCCTGAGTCACGAAAGTCATTTTTAAATTTTTTCTATAAACACTACATACTAAGCACAAATTTTACAATGTACATAAATTAATTATTTAGAAACATTTTAAATTGGGAATGTAATAAACTAATCAAAACAAATAAGGAGACACTTACAAAAATTCTAATATTTTTGTATCCATGCACTGGAATTTGTAAAATGTTGTGTTTTCTTGTTTCATAAGAATGTGTCTCTCAGTGTGACTCATTACAATCATTTTCGAATAAGCCGTTGAAGAAAAAAAGAAGAAAATTCAACATTTAAGCACAAATCGTATAATTGGCAAAACATTAAATTATTCAAAAGAAACGAGTAAAAGCAAAACCTATAATGAGTTTGCCTTCCTCTTCTTCGGAGGGGTTTAGTGCATCGACGGGGCATACTCGCAATCAAGTTGGAGATGAAGTTCCATTCCTGAAGAAGAAATTCTTTTTTTTTAAACTTTGAATGGGTAGGTGTTCTCGAATTCGACGTTCCCTGGTATCCCATAGATGCTCTATCGGGTTTATGTCTGGAATGTTGGCTGGCCATTCCATAACATCAATATTGTGCTCATTTAAAAAATTTGTCACTATTTTCGCTATGTGTGGTCTAGCGTTATCGTGCTGGTAGATAAAATCAGCAAACGGAACAATATGTGGTTCTAAAATGTATCTGATGTAACCTAAAGCTGTTAGTGATCTTTCTCTAAAAATCACTAATTCTGTACGATCATTTAAAATTATACCTCCTCAGACTATAATAGACCCCTCACCAAAAGGGACAATTTCTTGAACAGTATCATCGAGGAAACGTTTACCTTGCCGTCCCCATATACGCAGACGTTTTGTTTCAACCAAAAATTATGGTGTTATTTTGTTTTTGGCTTTCTCTTACAAAATTGTGCTTATTGCTAATCTTTAATTCAAAGTATCTTTACTGTTTTTCACAAATTTATAATTGATTGTACCATATGTTTCAAAAAAGACTTTGAGTATGGCTAATACTTGTATTTAACAATTTTTTTAAAATAAGACTAGTTTCGACCTTCATTATAAAATAAAGGCAATCCTCAGAGAAAAACGTACAAAGAATTTAACTGTAAATTAATACATAAAAGTTAGAAAACTAATTATAACTAAGATTAATATCTTACCTAAAACATTGGTTGTAAATAAATTAAAGTAAGTAAAAATATGTAGACATTTGTTAGTCAAAACAACAAAATAAGATAAAAAAGTAACACCCACGGAAAAAATAACCCAAGATGAAACAAAAACTAAGTCATAAAGTTACGAGCATGGCCAAGCAATTGGACGCCTTTACAACTTACTAACTAATACAGGAGAAAAGATTTACAAATTTGGGAAAAAAATATGCAACCACAAGTACATATATAATTTCAAAATTAGTTTAGTCATTAAGAAGAAGATTTGGATCTGAAGTGCTAATATAGATGATTTCTAAGATATATCTATTAGTAGTAAAATTAAGTTGGTGTAAAATATCGTAAGAGAGGTAGTGATGACATGTTGGGTAACAGTTGATTTGATGTCATTGACGTTAATTAGATGTTTGTTAGGTTTATCAAAAAATCATAAATGTTTTTTAAATCTAGTTTTAAATTTTCTCAAAGTACATACGTCCTACGCAAAACTTGTTACAAGTACAATTTAGTTGGTAAATTCCGCTGAGATTGTCTCTTTCAACTTTATTAATGTTTTTACTGAATAAAAATTAGAAGAGTTTTTGAAACAAATTTTTAAAAAAGTGTTCGAAGTGTTAATTAGAGAATTCTGGGATAAAAGGGATAAAGAAAATTTTTTTGTTCTCGCCATTTATTAACTGGACCCTGTGTTCTTTTAAAAAGCCTTATTCTTAAAATTTTCTCTGTAGTCGTTTCTACACAATTTCCTTCTGTAGATGTCGTCGGTATTTCGTCATTAGTGCCGTAAATTACTGATTACTCCCTTTCATGATTCTTGAAATTTCGGCATTGCTGCGTTGATTGTTTCTGCTTCCATTTATACGATTGGCTTTAATTCTCCATGGAGTCTTCTACACAACCTTCCGCGGCAAAGGTGCTTTGCAAAGATCCATCCCTCTTTAGAGAAGTTATGTCGCCACTACCATCAACAAGTAATGTAGCTGACATGCGGCGTAAGCAGTGAGCCATGTAAGTCGACTTAATGTGGCAAACGAAGAAAAGTGGCTATTTTTCTTAGCATTTTTCCAAACGTGTGTATTTTTATCGACTCTTTGGTGCATTTTTCACGTTGGTAATTTACGAATAAACACCTATGTAAATTTTATTCTAATATAGTATTTCCTTGTCTGGCCTCTTCGATTACAAAACGTCTGGGTTTATATAAACATATAAGAATAATTTCACAATTAGCTCAACGTAATTTGATTTCTATTACCTACCTTTATCACTAGCAATTTTTTGTCATTATTTCCTTTAGGAATTTGTCGACTTCTTCGCGGGTAAACACACTGAACTTTTTCGGTTTGTACCAGTTTGATTTTCTTTTCAACTAATCAATTAAAATGGAAAACTTCTTGCTATCAATATTTTTACTAGCACATAGGACTTCTTTGGTGATTTCAAAAACGCTCTTTTTTGTACACCAGAAATCAAAAATGTCTACCACTCTTTATAAATTTTTCCGGAATGTTCTCTGACATAGCAACATTTGCTCTTGCTTTAATATTATCGAATTCATCTTCCAGTTGATCGTTTGACATAATTTTCTTTAAATTTTATGCAAATGAATGAGTTTTCACCCAAAATTGTTTGTTTATATGCCTTATCAACGTGCATTATTTTGTCCACTCCAGGCAACTATATCCCTTTTTGTGATTTTCTTATTCGCAGATTGTTTACACCTGCTTAGTAACTTACATCACCGTGTCTACTACAGGCAATTATGTTTCTTTCTCTGATTTCATACTTACTTGTAGGTTTCGGAAAAAATAGGGTTTCCTCACCTTTTATGATTTGTTATGTTAATATCTATTGTTTGTACGTCAGCCAAACATAAACGATAAACTAAAGTTAATTGAAAAAATTGATGTTACCTGCATTGTGTGGTGACAAAACTGTGTGCAGTTGTTAATTGAATTGGTTTGTCTTGGCAAGCCACTAAAACATAAACATGCCAACCCTGACCCACTTTAGTATTCAAATGTAGTAATATTGATTAAGTGTGTAAATATTACAGAAAGTAAATAAGAACATAAAATATAACAGCACAGTCATTGCATGACGATATTTAATGGACCGGTCCATGCGCCAGTCATGTTCTTCAAATTAGTAAGCCATAATACCATCCTTTTGATAATCCTCCACAATATGTACAATATGTACAACGGTTTCATCTTTGTTGCCACAGTAACAATTTTTGAATTAAAAATTTTACCTTATAAACAACATAGAGATTTATTTTTGACCAAATTTGTCTTTTTTCATCTAAGCCTGGAACTTCAGAAAAAGCCGTACTTGGACTGTCTTGCAACCATACCGGTCGTTGAAATTTATGTTTTTCAGCTAGAGGGTTCTCAATATTATTACCAATTGGAAAGTTTTTATTAAGTTGGCATTTACCTCATTTTCGTTTTAACGCAGCTTTTCTTCGATTGTTCAATGGAGTGATATTACAAAGAAAAAGAAGTCAATTGAGAGGAGTAAATTTAGTGGTTCTACTATTTATACGCATAATACAATTCAACTGCGCCAGTTGTTGTAAAAAATCACGTACATCATAATAGCCGTGGTATTTTGTTAAATTTAAAGTTCACAAAGCGTGTACGGGAAACTAGTGCACCTTGAACTCGCTCTCAAATTTTCTCACTCATAAAGGGTCCTTAGGATCTAAACAATTGTCGAGTGATACTCGGTGTTTGTTTGCAATTGTACATGTCTGTTGCATAATTTAGAATAGGTGATTTTGATTTTAGTAACTGCTATCACATATGTCGGCAAATGCTTGAATTGTTGTTTCTAAATTTGTTATACTTGAGGTGTGTTTTCATTCTGACAAGTTCGTTCGTCGTCATGGCAGGAGCATACGATGAACTTCTAAAAAAAGTTTTTTTTTGCAAAAACATCTTCGGATATGATAACTTTGTGAGAATAACAGTAAATTTATACTAAACCTTGTTAGGCGCAAGATTGTAAAAACGGAACAAATATGTCCTGGTAAAATGATAGCCGCCATGAACGAAGAAGACATGCCTTTGTCATAGTTGCCTATGCTTTTTCTGAACGTATTAAAAACTCATTTGTGGGAAGACATATTAAAGGTTACATTGAAAGAACTTTTAATTATAGACATTCAAGAGCGATAGGGGTTATTGAAAATGTCTTTGGGATAATAAGTAGTGTATTTAGAGTTTTCCGAAAACCTATGTTAGTAGAACCTGAAACAGCGAAGTGGATTACGTTGAGCTGTGCTTGTTTGCATAATTTTAACTTGTATGTGCAATCTGTTCAATGGTGGATGACAGGAAACTCAACAAAAATACTGCCATTTAGCTATATAAACATCTTTTGCACCATTTCTTTTCAACTTTAGTTTTTTCTCTGAAGTATTGATACCTCAATGTGTGAAGTGCTATGCAATACGTCAAAAATTCGTCGCAAAACATCGATCCTAATCTTTTATGTTTTACAACACGCCTCTTGTTTAGTATCACAAAACTTAAACTACCGCAACATTAAATGGAGTACAAATGAGGTTAATTTAAGTTTTGGACTGCGAGTATCAAATGATCTGTAAATGCGCTTATCTCAAACACATGTGAGTGACTGTTTGACATGTCGTTTCTAAAATTCAAATATAAATTATTTAATTATGAATTAGTATGTATCTTTAAATTTGATTAATACAAATCTTAAGACTAGAAAATGGGGGCCATGTGACCGCTGCAACCGATTGTCCTTTATACAAATAAATTAAATTAGTTAGAGTTAGTACACTAATTTCCAACCCAAATTAAAAATCTATAATCTTAAGCACTTCTACCTATATCAACAATTTTAAAATTGTTTGAACGTGTGATCACAAAGGTTACTTTTAAGATAAAAAAAATCCAAATCATTTAATTACGAATTATTATGTATAAAGAATATACAAAGTGATTGATTTCTGCCTTAATCATTAGACTTTATGAATTTGACACTTTGTATGGTAGGTTTTCCGAATGCGGTCTCTCTCTCTCTCTAAAATATTTAAAACTTGTAGCAACTCAACTGTGTTATTTTAAATAGAACTATGTATTTTTTCTAAAACCTTTAAAGTATTTGAGTAGAATGAGGGCACCTTCAAACCCGGAGGTCATAATTAACCTTGGTGGCTGGCGTCAACGGTGACCTCGCCCTAGACGTGTACAAAGTGTTTTTGGAAGACGTAATAGGTGACCTCGTCGTTAACGTGTACTAAACCTTTTTGGAAAGTTTTTGTTGACGTCAGATATTTTCGGGGAAATTTTAATTAACGCCATTTTGGCATGATGACGTATGTTTTACCTTCGAAATAACATAGTACAATAAGATAAAAATATATATTTGTCTCTCTGTCTCTCATTTACATAAATATTACATTCAATACTACAATACATCTAAAATATTAATCAAACGTAGGATTCAAATGTTTATCTTCTTCTTCATCTGCTCATGGATAGAGATGTTGTACTGCTGCATCTTTCTCTAAAGTATATATTCTCCAATGGTCTTCATCCTCTGTAAATCGAAAAAAGAAACTAAAATAAACACTAAAATGTAATAAATTGAATGGAATTTTTTAAATATTAAATAATTAATCGTAAACTCGAAACTTAACAATGCAAAATCAACGTTAAAATCAAACTGGAGATATTCAAAAAAACACGTACTATTGCGATGAATTGATTGATAATATGTTACGACATCTAGTGCCGCCTCATACTATCATCCAAAATGTAAAATAAAGTGATTATGATATAAAATGTTTATTAAATTAAGAAATCCATATTAAAATCAAAAATCAACGATACTCAAAATAAAAATGCTCATTAAACAGGCAGAATTAAAAAGAATTACTACATCATGCATTTTAGAATAATTATTGTATGACGGAATAGGGTTCATATAGATAACATACGTATCTCAAATTTCTCAAGTTTTATCTATTTATAATTATTTTTAAGATTTGGGTAATAACATCACAATAGAAATATTCACAATTAGTCGTTTTTAGAAATCATTCTTACAATAAGGGAAAATATAAATTTCTTAATTTAATAAACACTTTATATCCTAATCACTTTATTTTACATTTTGGATGATAGTATGAGGCGGCACTAGATGTCGCAACATATTATCAATCAATTCATCGCAATAGTACGTGTTTTTTTGAATTCCACCAGTTTGATTTTAACGTTGATTTTGCCGCGTTAAGTTTCGAGTTTACGATTAATTATTTAATATTTAAAAATTCCATTCAATTTAATACATTTTTGTGTTTATTTTAATTTCTTTTTTCGATTTACAGAAGATGAAGACCGTTGGAGAATATCTACGTATCCTACGTTTAATTAATAATTTACATGTATTGTAGTATTGAATGTAATATTTATGTAAATGAGAAAGAGAGAGACAAATATATATTTTTATCTTATTGCACTATGTTATTTCAAAGGTAAAACATACGTCATCATGCCAAAATGGCGTTAATTAAAATTTCCCCAAAAATATATGACGTCAACAAAAACTTTCCAAAAAGGCCTAGTACACGTTAACGACGAAGTCACCGATTACGTCATCCAAAAACACCTTGTAAACGTCTAAGGCGAGGTCACCGTTGACGCCAGCCACCAAGGTTAATTATGCCCTCGGGGTTTGAAGGTGCCCTTATTCTACTTATTTGCTTAGTTAGCTACATTTCTTGTCTAAGTTATGTTTACTGAGTTGCTATGTTTACTGGGATTTTACAACTTTTATGAAAAAATGCTTACTGACAAGGGTTTCTTAGAAAAATCATAACTTTTAAACTACTAGCTATAACCAAATTTAAAAACTAATCAACAATGAGCAAGATTGAATAGTTGCAAATTTATGTAACTTTATTGGAAGTGCCACAATAAATTTGTGAAGTTGAGAAACTTTAAGTAGGTAGCGATAACTTAATTTATTCAAATGAAGAAACCCTCTTACTTCTTTATAGATAGCGGTAGAGAATTTTTTCAATTTTATAATAGTCTGAGTTGTTGAGAAAAGTTCCTTTAGTTGCCAAGGTTACGAAGAAATGTTCACTTGCAAGGGTTTGTTAGGAAAATCATAATTTCTAAACTGCTAACAATAAAACATAAACAAAATACTCAATAATAGCAAAAAGAATGCTCTTTAAATTGATAGTTGCAAATGTATGTAAGTTTATAAAAATGCCACAATAATTTGTGAAATTGTAAAATAACCTAATATTTTCAAGTGGAACCTCCCTAAGTCTTTTACAGCCTATGACAAAGCAAAATACATGGTTTGATTACGTAAATAAAACTTATTTTTATTTATTTCAATACTACAAAACCATGGTCGAATTTAATTAAATTAATAATTGTTCAAAATGTCTTCCGCCCACTTCTAAACATTTCAAAACTTTTCTTTCTACAGAACAAACCGCGTCTTGAATATGGTCTGGATTTACTTCTTCAAAAACCCTCCGGATACGTTGTTCCAGAACTTCAATTGAATCAACTAGACCTGCATAAACTTTACTTTTAATGTGACCCCAAAAAAAGTCTAAATGTGTTTAATCATGAGAATGTGCCGGTCAATTCCATAGACCTAAACGCCTGAACCAAGGATCTTTGAACAAATTATTTAAAAGAGCAGCTACTGCATTGGTTGAATGAGCTGGTGCACCGTCAAGTTGATACCAAGCCCTGTATAATTTATTCAAAAAGGCCGTCTAAAAATCTTTGACAGTGGTATTCAAAGTTTTTAAATACATAGCGCTAGTCAAATTTTGTGATAGATTTTAAAGGATAATTGATTGTCTTTCAACAAACAAAAGACATTCAAACTAATTTTTTTTAAATGACCTTACATGAGTTACATGTAGATTACAATTGGACCATTAATGGTTATTTCTCCTGTTAAACACTACGTGTCTATTAAATTTGGCGTCATCGCAAAACCTTACACGCCTGTCATAATCAAATGGGGTTAAATGCTGCGTCAGGACAAATTTATAAATATGCATATTATTATTCTTCAACACTTTAAGGATTGAGTAGAATGATATACCCAATGCTTCCGTGGCGCCCCGGATAGAAGCATTCGGATATGCAAAAAAATATCCAAGTACAAGGGTAATGATATCATCCTTATCCGTTATAATTTTAACGCGGTTTGGTTTTATTTTCCAATTACCCGTTGTCAAAAATGTTCTTCGAATTTTTGCTAACTTTCCACGTGTCATTCTTGGTAACTCAGGATACTTTTTATTAAATTTTCTGCCAGTTCTTTCGATTATCTCCTGATTCTCACCAAACATAATAAATAAATCCAAATTAACTTTACTACTATCAGACATTTTTATTAAAATGGCGAGCTCAATGAGAAACATAAATAAAAACAATTGCATTTATCTTAGTATTCTAGCAACGGAGCTTCAAAGCCTCCTGCTTATATTAATAATTTCAATAATTCCAATATTTTAGATAAAAGACGTTTTATTTAAAAACTGTAAATGATAGGCACATACAGTGACCGGCAAAGAGTCTGCATCAAATAGGAAAAATTTTTGTAATTGAGATATCCAAAAATTTCTTTTGGCAAATGTATTTAGCATATCGAATGACAAAAAGCACTTTGACAAATGCCATGTGACCACTGCCATGACGGCAAATTTAAAAAATATTTCTTAAATATGTAAAAAGTGAGGTTATATGACCAGATAATGAAAAATACCTAAGAATAAAGTTGTTCAGAATTAAATCATACGTCTGTGTACAAATTTTTAAAAGAAAATAGCAATTTTTCAAAAATATTAGTTTTCCGGCATTTTTTCCGGAAATATTGAGAAAAACAAAATTTTTGCGTTTGATTTGTATAAAACACAATAAACCCAACAAATAAACTTCACAATCCAGTAATTTTTATTTATTAGTCTACGAATGGATGGTAAAGAACAAAAACATTGTTTTTTTAGGACGGCCTTTTTGCAAACTTTTTGCCGGTCACTGTATCTCATTTGAAAAAAATACATAGTTCTATTTAAAATAATAAAGTTGAGTTCTATTTTCGGTATAAACGGAAGTGCTACAAGGTTTTAAATAATTTAGTGAGAGAGACCCTACCATACAAAGTTTCAAAATTCAGATCTTTATAATTCTCTCATAACGTTTAACGATTAAGGCGAGATTAATCACCTTGTATATGTGCCATTAAACATCTGTAATTTTTGTTACCACCGTTACCATTACCTGAAGAAGAAGTTATGTTTTTGTTGTAAAATCTGTTTGCTTTTTATTTTCAATAATTTTAATTAAAAAAAAATTGGTAATACTTTTAGAGCAAAATATTTACACTCTCAGTACGAACTTGTAACTTTTAATTAAATGTTTGCCTGTTGCGTTTTCTGATAAGGAATTCAAAAACGATTCAAAATTAATTAGTTTAGAGAAATAAGGTTTAGGTACCAGCTTGCTATCAGAGGCTCAGTTTACTTGTTCTCGGACTCTTTAATTTGCTTACATATAATGAAATTTAGGAATAAGGCAATTAAAAACTTTATAAAATGAGTAACGTAAAACTAATTTTTGATATTTAAAGCACGAAAACGCGTCAAAATGCGCAAGTAGACGAAAATTAAATTAAATGGTTGTATTAGTTATGGCAAGGTGGTATTTGCAATATTAATTATATTCCAGTAAATCCTAACTGAGGTTATGTTAATGATAGTTTTTAATGACTGTTTCAAAACTTTAGCTTATTGTAGTAATAATTTCTAAAATTATTCAACTGTATTATTATTATTATTTAGCTGTTGTATTAAATTTATATAAATTTATTTTCAAATGATTGTTCTGAATATGTAGTACAGTAAACAGAGATATATTTTGACAAAAATAATAGTAGGATACCGCCTGCGCATGTAATTGTAAAATAGTATAAAGCACCTTATATTCATGTTTTATATAGAAAATAAATTGTCATTATGTTGTTAATTACATTTAAATGCAAAGAAACGTGTTTTTTTTTAAATTTTTTTCCTGAGTGAAAAGTAATAAACCAATGTTATTGGTATAAAAAGGTTGTAGAGGATAAAAATACAAAAATGAGCTCCAATTCGACTCGGTCAGGTAATAACTTTCCGAGAGAAATTGAAAAAAGTGAAATTTTCAGTTCTTTTTTTAAAATTCATAGATACGTCATTTTTTGAGATGTAGCATAAATATTTCAAGAAATAGGAGGTAATTATACGTACGATTTAAATTTTTTAAGGCAATATAGTTAATTGAAGCTGAATGCTCGTGTGGTCGTCCGATTGTCAGAAATAAAAAATAATTGTAAAGTTAAAATAGAAAGGAACAGAACTTAAATGATATTTAACACGCAAAAAAATGCATACGAAGATGACTGAAAATAACTGAGGGTGAGAAAATGCAGGAGTAGTGAGAGTGCCTGTCCGCAGGGCATTTGTATAAATCGCAGTTTCCTCAAACAGTTGTAATGGACGAATACTTCTACTACTCCGCCGTTTTCTCACACTCGGTCATTTTCAGTCATCTTTGCATTAATTATTTGCATGTTAAATATCATTTTATCGAAAAATGAGAATATACGTTTTGTTCCTTTCTATTTCAACTTTACATTTTTTTTTATTTCTGACAATCAGACGACCACACGAGCATTCAGTCTCGATTGAATATATTGCTTTAAAAAATTTAAATCGCAATATTGCATAAACTAATTTTCCGACATTACCTTCTATTTCTTGAAAAATTTATGTTACATCTCAAAAATTACGAATCTACGAATTTAAAAATAAAACCCAAAAATTTCACTTTTTCCGATTTTTCTCGGTATAGTTATTAATTGATCGAGTCTAATTGGTGCTCATTTTATTCATATTTTAATCCTATTTTTTCACACCAATAACATTTCTTTGCATCTAAATCATAATTAACAATATAATGACAATTCATTTTCGGTATAAAACATAAATATAATAGTAGATTATTTTACTAGGAGTTAAACAATATAATTGTTGAGCTTAAAAGTTTGCTGGCGAGGTGTTAGCCGAGACAGCAAATTAAGCGAAACAATTATATTTTTTAACTCCAAGTGAAATATATTATTTTTTCTTCAAGCGTTTATTGCTAGTTTTCATGTGTTATTTTCAAATTTTCGAGATTCTCGAGTCTTATAGTGACTTTTATTCTGACGAATCAAGTTGGTACTTTACTGTTACATTCATAATATGACATAACCGAGGTACCAACCTCTAAATAGTTGTGGAAACAAAATAACTGTTTTGCTTTTAATGTCTAGACAGTAAAAAGATTTTTTAGCGTCTGCCAGTAGTTCAATAATATGACGTTTTATTGTCGCTTGAAGAAAAAGTACTTTATACTACTTACCGTTATATGGCGCAGGCGGTATCCTACTATTATTTTTGTCAAAAATTTACTTATTATTTGCTCTATTGACTGGGGTAATGTGACACCAAAAGTTACATATATTCACTATTTTCTACTTTGTGATATCTCTGTACAACAGTATAACAAATGTAAACAACGACAAAAGTAAAAATGATTTAGAATTTTTAGAATTATTGTGCGACAGAGTAATTTTTTATAATATTCACCCCTTATGACAAAAGATTGGGCATTATATACAAACAAAATTAAAGTACATGAGGAATCTTATTATTATATTTTCTAAACGTGAAACTTATTTTTTTTTTCGTATGTTGAAGACTATTATTTAAAATAGAATAAAGACATGGTGACAGAGAACAACTCGTAATTAGATATAAAGATGTTAAGGAAATACATACAAACAGAAACAATCGTAATTAATAAAAGATGAAAGACCTAATCTTAGTATTTTTTTAATTACTTTTTTAAATAAGTTTACAAGACAGAAGCAAAACTTGTAGTAACTTTTTGAAAAGCTAAGGCTTCTGTTTAAAAAATTAATTTCAGAAGTTTGTTTTTAATTGATAAGGAAAATACATTGTATTTCATAAAAGAAATGTTTTCATAAAATACAATCAATATTTTTTTTCAGTTAGTTGATTTGTGTTTCTTAAAACATTTAAAACAAGACCAGGAAAGTAAGCGATGTGATACAGTTAGATTTAGGCCCAGTATTTCAACACTGGTTTAAACCACGTTTATTAATGAAACGTAGTTTAGAAAAAAACTATGTATTTCAATAGAAGTTTAACGCTTAAACTTCGTTTAAACGTCGTTCAAGTAAATCCCTTCCCCTAGACCGTTTAACTAAATTAAACAGCATAACCTTTAAAAGTCATTTGTCATTCAACAGATTTTGTTTACATTATTTCTCGTTAAATTAAAATGTATGAAGTAGCTGAATTCCGCGATGTTAGTAGTGAGGACAAAGACGAATTAACTTTTGTTGCACATTTGAATCGCCCTAGACGCCCTAGAGTTGTGCTTCCAAGAGTGAATCATTTTGATGTATGGGATGAACAGGATTTTATTTTACGGTTCAGACTTGGAAAAAGATCGGTTTGATTCATTTTAAATTTAATAGAAAATCAGATAAGGTTTCCTACAATTAGATAGCTTAAAATATCCATCATATTATTACACTTGTTTTTTGTTTTAGAAACCATGCAATTTACCCTATGATAAACTTATTGATGACATTACGGTTTTACGCTACAGGATCATTATTAGTTGTTGTTGGAGTACACAGATCAACAGCTGGGAGGATTATACATAAACTATCACATGCCATTGCAACATTAAGAGCGAGATTCATTAAATTCCCTGAAACAATTGATGAAATATCTAATACTCGCCAAGGATTCTTTAATATTAGTAGATTTCCACGTTGCATTGGTGATATTAATTGTACACATGTGAGAATACAATCGCCTGGTGGAGAACATGCCGAAAATTTTAGAAATAAAAAATCATTTTTTTTCAATAAATGTACAACTATTTGTGATTCCGATTTAAAAATACAAAATATATTTGCAAGGTGGCCAGGTGCGTCTCATGATTCCACTATTTTCAATAATTCTATAATTCGTGGTCAATTTGAAAATGGGTTAATCGGTGATAGCCTTCTGGTTGGGGATAGTGGATATGCTGTAAAACCCTACCTCTTTACACCCTTGGTTAATCCAGCTAACAATGTGGAGAATTTATTTAATGAGTCTTTAATTCGGACAAGAAATACAGTCGAAAGATCCTATGGTGTCCTGAAGCGACGGTTGCCTGTGTTAGCTTTTGGAATAAGAGTGAATAGTTGCAACTGCAGTGCTTCATAATATTGCAAGGTTAAGGAACGAAGTGATACCACCTGTCAAAATAAAATTGAAGCTGCTGTGAGGTTTGTGAATATTCCACACAGTATCGTACAAGCAGCAGGAAACAATTTGAACCACAGAATAAATAATGCGACTAGGCATGCATTAATACATGAATATTTTGCAAATTTATAATTTTGATGCATTGGTTTTATTTAGATACAATTAAAATAAGAGTTGAATTAAAATTTTATTATTTGTTTATTTATTTTTTGTAATAACTTCCTCTTGCGCCTTATATCTAATTGTAAAGACGGTGTTCGCAACTTGTGCTCCTTCTGCAACTGTTTCATTTTAAGCTGGTGCTCCTGTTGAATGCACTTCGCTTGGAGCTTCACTAAATCTAATTTGCTGCTGCTAATGCCGACCATTTCTCATTTGTTGTTGCCGTTGTAGCTTTTGTTTTACTTCTAAGTTTACTACCTCTCTTTGGAACTTCAAAAGAAGTAGTTTCAACCACTTCAACGACATTTTCCAAAGGAATATTTTGTTGTAGTTGCGGTTGCAATTCTACTGAAATGGGTTGCTTCAGCATTGCAGGAGTATATTTGTTCCAAGTAGAAGTACTTGTTTCTTCTATACTACCGAAATCGTTCCCCTCGGTTATTATTGAAGTCGATGGTGCTTGTGCTATATTTACAAACAAGTTTAAAAACGAATTCTACTATAATTCTATACATACCTTCGTTGTCATCATCATAAATGATAGCAACCCACTCATTTGAGGACCAATCATTGTTTTAATTTCCTCGTCCACAGTTGTTATTGTGGTAATTTTGGGTGAACCGCCAGCAGTACCTGTACGATGGCATTTTTCATCCGCAAATTTTTTTTGCTGTTTTTTTTTAAGTTTTCGTATTTACTACGCAATGTAGTGGAATCTCAATATGATCCGGGATTCTCTGCATTAAATTGATTGGCAATAATTTGCCATGCTTTAGTTTTATTTTCGTTGGTGGATACATCTGTTCTTTTGCATTCTATAATTCCTTGATGCAATTTCACTAATCCTACTAAAACCTCTTCTTCCTTTTTGTAAAATTACTCTCTTCCTTTTTTCGTTTATTTTAGAATACGTAAATAAAAGCGCGAGAAACAATTTTGTAGGTTACAAATACGGTATGAAGTTAGGCGTTATGTGCATTTGCACTACTACACAGTTTAGTGTGGTTTAGTCATGGTTTAATTAAACGTCAGTCTAACTACGATTGAAATACGCACTATCCTGTAAACGCAGTTTAAAATTTACACAGGGTTTAATCAAACTACAGTTTAAACTAGTATTGGAAATACTGAGCCTAAGTGTTTCAAGTTTAAACTGAATACCTTTTGCAAATTCGAGTGTGCAATATACATATTGCGGTGATGCATATTGTGTGGGAAAATATAATATTATATTGATGTGAGCATTAATTTACTTTGTTTAATTCATTGGTTAACATCTCAAAAAGCTTGGATTATTAATGAACAATAACGTGGCTTAAGATTTAAAAAATTTTAATTTATAGAAAATAATATAATTTTACAAATACAATAATCATTAATAGCGTTGATGTGCACGGCTTTGCAATACTTATATTTTATAGCTACAATCTAATTTTTAATACAGAAACTCTACATGCTAACTTAACTAACCTGGTAATTACTCGATGTGTGCGTTTACGTGCACCTTGTGTGGATTTTGTGAAAATGACCTCTCTCAAAACTCGCCGGTTTACTGAACTCTTCCTTTATCGTTTCATGTTTTTTTTAATTGTTTAAACAACGATACGCACGCTTATCTTCAATACGCAGCATTCAACTCGTTATTATATTAAAACTGTTTATTAATAACTGGGTTAATTATTTATATGCACAACACTTCTTTTAAAGTGGCGAAGAACATTTTTAATAATGCACAAACTGAAATTTACACGTCTATCGTACTCTACTGCCCGAGAGCGATTCCCTTTTTCCCACTTACATATTTTTCAAGTCTTTCTCCTGCTTTTTCTAAATCTTCATAATTATTTTTTATATCTAAATTTTACGTAGATAATGAATGATCAGCAGTTTTCTTTTCTCAAATTTTTTTCACTTTTTCTATTCTCTTAACAGATTGTTTCTTATATCTTTCCTCAAAGTTTTAATTCAACTTTTTTTCATAACCATATTGTATGTGCGTGCTTCTACACCACTTTCACATTATTTCTTTGTAAATATCTTCTTATTTTCATTTATTTTATCGTAGGTTCATATTTCATTGTAGATTCATATACATTTCATATAACTTCATTTCATAATTTTTCACATTTTTCATATTTTTTTTTATATAACTTTCATAATTCTTCATATAACTTCTCTTCATATGGCTGTTTTTAGCGCCGTCTACATACTTTATAATAACTTCTATTCCATTGAATTAACCTTTATTTTCGATAACTTTTTATTTATCTTCTTCATTTTCCATTTCTTCGTCAACTATATATTTTCATAACTAATTTTTCTTTTTTAAAACAACATTTCAAAGCTAATCTTATTTAAAATAACTTATCTTTCTATTCCATTCTTTTATAACTCATCTATTTAGACTCACATATTATGTTTCACTTATTATGTTTCACCTATTCTAACTCACCTGTTATAACTCATATATTATGTCTCATCTAATATTACTCACTTATTAGAACTCATCCCTCCTCCCTACCAAAAACTTTTTAAAATTTACTTTTAAACAACTGTTCTCAACTAACCCTTCTTTCCAACCTATTACTTTTTTTCTTATTAATAACTATACCTTATTCATGTCTTATTTATTGCCAATTTCTATTTCAATTTATTTTCAATTATAATCTTTCTAATTAATTTTTAACTTGCAGATTATGCCATCTTTCCACATTTTTCGTATCTTGTGCTATCTTCTATTGTTCCCTTCCTCCGGGACACTTTTTTCTTCATCTTCCACCAACACTCCCCCATCTTCCATTATCATTTTCAGTTTCGGTCTTTTCTTCTTTCCACTTTTGTTGGTTGTACTCTTCTTCTTATTCTTATTCTCTTAACTTTGTTCAGTACTCTATATTTTTTCATCTTTTTCTTCATTTCCATTTTCTTTTACGTTGTGTTGACGATCTTTCATTCTTTTTTTCCTTTTTTATTAATATCCTGTTTATTTTCTTGTTGCTTTTATTAATATCTTCCTCTATCTTCAATATGATATTTTTCTATTTCTTTGATCTTCATTATACTTTCTTCCGCCATTTTCTATTTAACTTCATTTTGGTTTCCATTTCTTTATCCAATTGCTCATTTGGTATGTCTTCATCTGGCTCTGTATTTAATTTTCTTCGTTTGGAATTTTTCATTGTCAATTTTCTTCATCTTTATTAATTTTGTAGTTTATTTTCAATTTGTTTATCTTCATCTTTGGTAGGTGTCCGCCCGTTTGCACGGTTCTCGACTCGAGTTTGTTTCGTTTCATTACTGTAACGCACAGCTTCAACTCATATGCTTATCGCATTGTCAATTTATTGTAACCCTTCCTACTATACGCGTGTGTAGAATGCTGGCCCATCTAAATATTATGCGGTGATGCATATTATATAGAAAAATATAATTTTATTTTGAATGTGATCATAAACTTACTTTGATTTATTCTTTAATTGATAACATCTCAAAAGGCTTGGATTTTTAATGAACTAATAACGTGGTTTAAGATTTAACAAAATTTTAATTTATAGAAAATAATAAACTATACTTTTTACAAACACAAATAATTATGAATAGCGTTGCGTACACGACTTTGATATATTTATATATTATAGTTACATTCTTATTTAATTTTTAATACATAAATTTTATAGCTAACTTAACTAACCTGGTAACCATTCGATGCGCGTGTTACGTACGACCTTGTGCGGATCTTGGGAAATGACCTCTCGAACCCCGCCAGCTTGCTGAACTCTTCTTTTATCGTTTTATGTTTTTTTTAATTAATTAATATCAACAATACGCTGCATTCAACTTGTTTTCAATCAAAACTATAAATAGCCGGATTAATTATTTATATGCACCACACTTTTTTTAAATTGGCGAAGAACATTTTTAATAATTATTTCTTGCGCAGACTTTAATTTACACGACCATCGTACTCTACTGCCCGAGAGCGTCCCCCTTTTCCCCACTTTCACTATACTTGATCACGCACGCACAAAAATCGATATATCTTTTTTACATCTAGATATATCTTTTATATCTTACTACTAGACCTTACACCTATATTTACATCTATACATTACAATTTCGACATTATACCATCACTGCAATATGTAATACTATAGAAAAAGAATAAAAGTTTAACAAAACGACACAAATTATTGTGATATTGTTATTTTTGTTTCTATATTACTAATTATTATTTCTACACCCGAGATACTACATCTGATAGCGTTTTTTCAGAAACTTAAATTTTATTCTAATTTATAGACCTTATACAATATTAATATTAAATAGCAGAATTATTGTTTACAATTAAAATATAAATAAATAAAGAGCCAAACTTACTAAATTCTCGCCATTTACTCTATAAGAAAATTGATTTTTACATTCTGGACGTAAAAGTCTTCTGTTCTATAGACAAAAGTTTTAATTTATGGTTTAGTTTAGTAATTGCTTTGTAAATGTTAACTTTGAGATTAAGCGAATATTTATCGGTTTAATAACTCAAGCCAATGTATATACATACATTTTCATTGAATAACAGATACGATTTTAAGCATTTAAAAGAAACAACAAGAAAATAACAAATAACTGTCGCACTTGTTAAAACAAAGAAAGTTTAGATATTTAATAAAACTGATAATTTTTTGATACCCCTTAACTTCTTTATCTTTAATTTTAACAAGTTGCAAACTATCAATATGTAATGGATAAATAAATAGTATATTTTCAATTTCACAAAAAATTAACTATTACTTTGACGCATTATTATACTACCATATCTTTGCATTTTTTTCAAAATATTGACCAACCTATTACATTATGGTACCTGACAGTATTAAATCTATAGATCAGTTAATAACTGCAAGCTTAATATTAGAGGAAACCATTATTAAAATTTCTATAAATTGAAAATGTTACTACATCAATGAATAAAAATGAGAAGACTTGCATATTGAATATATGTTCATAACGCTAGAAAACACTGACAATAAATTAATGGTTACTTCTATTCATGTAAATTTAAATTGTTTCTTCGATATGCAATGGTATGTAAATTTTATATAAACATTCGAGTTCATTTTAATAGAAACTTAAACATGAGTAGTAAGTTATATGACAATTAAGCTGTATTTAGTTTAGACAAGTATATAAACCAAGTATCAGATTATCCTTCCAAAATGAACCCTTTAAATTCAACTAGAGACATTTTACCCTATTTAATAATGTATCCCACTAATGACCAACATGAAAATTTACTCCTTATACGTCAAGTTAACTGTTGCTTATTTGTACACATAGAAAAATGTCGAGCTAAGTCAACCGGTTACAATTTCATGTTATGCATCTAAACTATTATATCCACAATAAGTACATGTGCATCGTCAACGTTGAGTGCGGTCCTTCGCTTTGTAAATTACCCCTGGGATTTAAATTCATATTTTATTCAAGAAGTGATGCTTCCGTTCTTACATGTAGTCAAAAATGGAATTTATCTTACTGCCTCGCGCATTGTTTTTTATTCATGCACTCAAAGTACCTCTATAAAACGTTATCGTGCGACCTAACATGGAATTTTTCTTGTTCGTTATCCTATAAAAAACTTTTCAATTTTTATTCTAAAAGGATTTTAAATAATTTTGCATAAATCGCAAATTCATACAAACATAACGCATATGTTATCTTTTGTGTAAGTTCTTACATTTAAATTTCTATTATAAACATCCTTATATTGTAAATCATTTTTAAATGTAATATAAAATTGGTTGTTATCCAGAAAAACTTTCGACTACTATTACAGAACTCATAAAAATAAAAGACGATTCTAAAGATATTTCGGTAATAGGTAAAATGGAGATTTTATGTATTTATGTTTTATTTCCTGACTTATATGGCATTAAATTTTAGTGTTGCTTTGATTCCTTCTACATATTCTGATAATTTTCCAATAGTACACTTCCTTTTTTACTTTAAACTACATAAAAACCAATTAATTATTTATTGTTGATAAATTTAAACTTTTAACTTCATTAAATTGCTTTATTAAAACAAGTAAAACTTTTTCTTAAAGTAGTGAATTTGTATTCAGAATAAGTGCATTGTATGTGCTTTGAATTAACTAAAGACGATCGTAAAATTATTAATTAGCACGTAATTGCATTATTTTGTTTGCTATAGTTATTAACACGATTCATAATGAAGTAAAGACGCGCACATTTTTCTGACAGTTACTTATAATTAAGAAGTGCTAAATAAAAATTATTTTTGTTTAGTTCTAATATTCTTATAGTTTACAGTATTTCTCGTAGTTTTTACTCACATCTTATAAATAAAAGGAAAGTTTGTTACACTATCAAACCTTTGTTACTTTGCCGGCTTACTGTTAGTAGTCGTTAGGGGTGACTACTTAAAGGATTCGTCTCTCACTTTCTTTGCTAAAGATAATAAAGTCTAATCTGGATGTTAAAATAAAGTTGCTATCTCAAAGTCGGAATAATCAAGAAATTGGCTTCTATTAAATTCTAGTTCAATTCCCAAAAGTCTAATAACATAAGCTTTTAATTATGTCTGCTTAATAAGCATATGCGACATATTAAATAATTAAATTAATAAATAAATTTCAACACCATAAACACAATTTGAATAAGTTGAATTCTCTGTATGTGATGTCAATATGCAATTAAACTCTCAATGTATCCTAATAAAGTAAGACTTTTTACACAAATTTCCATTCAACTTACTCGAAACAAATCTTAAGCTACAGCAAAAACAAAAAAATTTTACACACTTCGTTCGTTGTTTGATGTCAGTAAAACTCATTAAACGTACTTCTGTTACAATTTTTTGGGCAGTAAGACATCTTATGTGTTACATTTCATGAGACCAAAGGCATACAACATCTTTTGTGACAAAATTTTACTACCCGATACTAAAACTTACAAACAAATAATAAAGGTAATGAGAACACGTCGGCAGCCTTATGCAGAAATATTTCGATTCTTATTACAAAGACGTCAAGGCAATGCGAAAAGTAACTACACAAAAATATTTAACTACATTAAAAAAACTGGCAACAAGTTAAAGTCGAACTAGTAGCTTTTAATTTACTACAAATACAACAACTGGTTCATAAAAAGTAGTTCAATGCTTAAACACAATCCAAACGTGGCGATGACATTGGAGGTCCAGTACATATTACTAAACAGGTTTTGCAAAGATATAACAATTGGTTCCTTATTCCTTTCAGTATGGTACACGGCAACACACATCTTAAAGTTTTTCGCAATTGACATTAATAAGTTTGCACAAGCGATTTGCTACATTGTATTATCTCAACAGAAAGTTTCTCAACTGTTGAGTTTAATTTTAATTCTCAGTTTACTCAAACACAATTCTACGTTGAATTACGTAATAGACAACCGCACATAATTGTTGACGAAAATGATACTTAAATTTGGGATCTGCACAAGCACAATAAAATAAATTGTTTATTCAGCTTTATTTAAAAGCGTTTACTAATCGGCTACAATTCCCGTAATTTAAAAAAAATGAACATCATTTCCTCACTTGAACAAAAACTACCTATCATTAAAAACCGGATACAGATAATAAGCACTTGAAATAACATCTAAAAATGCATACTTATGAAAACGATAAATTAAAGGATTAAATTAATTTGCACCACACCAAACAAGTATAATCTGAACCCACTATGGTGATGAAAATTATGCGACGGTTTCCAAATCAAAAATTTTAACACTCTTTTTTTTCTATTTCTGACAAATTAGAATTAATATATTATAATAAAACTCGCAATAAAATATAAAATTGTTAAATCGTATGTAAACACGAACAAGAAAACCACTAGTTCTATTTTTATGAAACTTGATTAAATTTTAATTTTTTCTTCAAATGGAAGCAAGTAATTCTATATAAATATTTTTTAACATTTTGTTCACAATAAGTAATTACTGAAAAATGCAAAATCTTTTAGGCAATCCGACAGACCCAATAGAAATGTGTGATAAATCGGGAATATATAAAATAAATTGTAAAGACTGTAACCAAGTATATATAGAGCAAACCAAGACACCTATTAAAACTCGTTTTAAAGAGCACGTAGCTCACTATACTAATTTTTGGGGCACCATACATAACACTTACATTACAATACAATATTTAAAATGTACTATGCAAATAAATAAATAAATGATGATTACGTTCTATTAGGATTTTCGGAATTATTCAAGCTTGCGATGCGTGACTCGTAGATAGTATATATATATATATATATATATATATATTGTTCCTATTGTTTTTTAGTATCGGTTTGCTAATGATGATAGCTTAGCTATTGAAACACGTGTCCGAGTATAGTAACAAACTGAAAACAAGAGAAACATATAATTTAAAGCTTACCAATTATGTCACAGATACACAAACATAAGTCTATACGCAGGGGATAACAAAATAATTAACAATAGTATAGATCGTTTCGTCGATAACTTGACTAGTACTCTATCTGATAGCAAAAAAGAAAAACATAACTTGGAATTAGTCACTTTGTGTTACTTGTTGACTGATGGGGTGCGTCATTGGTTTTAAGTAAATTTCCAAGTTGATACCAATCAGACGAGATAAAAGAACGAAGAGTTGAGACTCGCTGATACCCAAGCAAAAGTCAAGGTCTAAGGTTGTCTGACTTTTAATACTGTGCAGCCGCTCCGTTGTAGGTGGATTGCGATAACTTCTGCCTTATAGAAAGGTACATCCAAGGAATATCGTCAACAACACAAATGAATGTTGTGAATGTAGTTCACAGGTCAGTTTTGCCTCAAGTTATTAATGTCCCCAGGTGTTAGTTCTAAAACGAATAACAAAACGGCGTTGCGTTAATAAGAAAATTTCTTATAAACCTACGGCATTCGATAGCGTGCACAAACGAAATAAACGTAATGCGGCATTTAACAACAACTTAACTTGTTAATCTACGAGTAACTAAATAATTCGAGAGTTTGTTTAATAAAAGACAGTATTTTACCTCTTGCCGCAACGAGAAACACGTACACTGTTTCCGATGCCAACTATTGAAACAATGGAAAACGGAAAGTTAATTATACAAAAATGTACAGTAGAGAAAAATACATCACACCCATTTACGTCCATAAAAACAATCTATTAATAATGTGTTGACTGTAATGGGAATTCAAGTTGGTGAAAAAACAAAAATTTTAAATTCATTCAAAGCTAAGTAACTTCAACACAAATGACTGATACAGTTGCTATTTCATACGGTCATTAGTTTTTAAAATGTACCGTTATTATTTTAATCAAAATACTTTGATATTTTAAAAGTAAAATAATGATGAAGATAGTTAAAGCATATGTTGTCCAAAAGAGCAAATTCTTGATTTTGTTGAAGCGGAATCATGCATAAATCTTCAAGATATATCAAAACAAAGATATTTTTAAAAAGACAAAATCAATAGATTATTAAGAAAAAAACGCTTGTAACCATTTAGTAGGTCTCAAAAATTTTAAGTTTTACTTGAGGAATATAGCATACTTTGGATTAATTTTTGTAGATGGGTGTTGGATAACGTAAAGTACAGTCCAAATTATATAGAAACATTACTTTTATGGATGAGTGTACATTTTTAACTTGCATTAATGGAGTGATGAAAACCCTCTTATTTTATACGTAAAAGATATAATCAAAAGAGGTGGTCAGTAAACATTTGGGGTCGATTATTAAATATAAATGTGGTCGGCTGTAATCGGTTACCTAACCGACTTAATTCAGTGTCGTATTTTCATTTTTAAATGCAATTGCTCAATCAAGTTCCATTAACAACTATATTGAATTGTTGGTTCTAACATGATGGTGCTCCTCCACATTATGGTAGACAAGTGAGAACTGTATTAAACCAAATATTTTTATTCTTACGATTTAATTTGTATTAGTACCCAGATTCATTTTCAAAATAAAGACCGTTAATTTTGAGAAAAATATAATAGACAAAATATAAGTCAATAAATCATCGTTATTTTAAACATTTGAACCTAAAATATTGTCAAAAGTGGAAACTGTCTGCTTAGTTTGGTTTTTAGGTTTTAGGGAGATAATATTTTATTGGCAATAAAAAACAAAAGATTAATACTAAAAGAAAATTTGATACTGTAGTTTCTAATTAAAGCACTGCAAACGTTCTACTAAGAACGAGAATATTGTTATAGGTATACTTCAATATATTCACGAATAAATTCAGTAGTAAAACAAATTATGGTTTTGTAACCAAGAATTCGTATGCTGTTATTACTTTATTTATATTGCAGGAATATTACACCTTAACAGCAGAGTTGAGATTTATATAATCGAATCTAATTTTAAGTGTCATAGTGTAATCCAGAAAGGTTATTTAAAATCATATTAAATTACTTTTCACACCCTTACAGATCCCTAGTGTAGGATTACGGCTGATAGGGTTGAATTACTTTTATTGAACTAGAACTTTCGCTCAGACAAGTCATCCACAAACTTCTAATTCATTACGGTTCTAATTATTGAAACACTCCATTTCCAATCAATTTTTGCTACTAAATGATATTTTGTCTACACGGCGAATTGCAACCGCTAAACACGTTTACACCTTTACCGTTAGAATATTAAATAATAAAATGCTGTGAGTTTTGTAATCAAACTAGAACTTTAGATGTTCTTATTCCATTCTGTGAATTTACTTAGATCTTATTCATAAGAGATGATAATGGTGTATGGGCACTAAGGGCACATTTAATTCAACATAATAACACCTATTTATACAATGTACCATATTATGTTAGTAAATAGTTACATATCTCTGTGCTGTGGCAGAGATTAGACGGTTCTGTCTACATGAAATGATAAACTTGATTATCAACTATTCGTCTTTGTAACATACGTAACTACAATCAATTAATTTACAACTTGCACATTGCTCACTTGCATTCATCACATTTAACCATTAGTTAATCTTTTGATGCATTGGTTTTTAATTATTATTATTATTATTGAATACTTACAGTCATTTAATGTACAAACTAAATTTTATTAAAAATCACATATACACTCTAAAGACTAATAGCATCTAATAAGTGAAATAATTAATAAAATTGTAAATAAAATAATTAATATAATTAATTAATATTATGCCCAGCAGGTAAACAGTAGAATTTTTAGTAAAAAACTTTGCGTTGAAACTTTGAAGTTTAATTGGATTAGTTAATAAAATAAACATAAAATTTAACTTTAATACATTTCTGATATATAAATTAAAACACATCATAACCTGACAAAGATTTTATTGTATTAAAACATTTTAAATTTAATCATGTACTTCAATCGAAACTTAATTTCAACTAGGTATCTATGCAATTATATGGCTTAAAGGTCGTTTTAATTTTTGTTTAAGTTTGGATTAATACATATAAATTAAAACAATTAATACAATATTAGTTTTTATGTGCTTTAGTTCCGAATTTTTGCGACACAATTAATTTAAAGTTTCTGTATTCAAATAATTTTTTAATATTCCTGTTTCACGGAAACCAAACTAGTTCAACAAATTTTAAATAAAAATACTATTGAATTACCTAGTATTGCAAATTGTTTGTGTACACTGATTTCTTTTACATCAAGAGAGTTTAGAAATGAGGTGCATAGACGTTCAAAATTTTATAAGTGGGTCTTAATTAAATTCAAATTCGAATTTTATGCACTTTTTACAATGGTGGTGGTGTGTTAATTGCAACTGACTCTGAGATTTTGGCATGTCATATTGAAAACTGGCGCAGAAGATAATTGGGTGCGTTTAGCACTATCCTCAAAAACTCGTGTTTTTTATTTGTGTGAAGTTCTTCAAGAATTTGTAAAATATCTTTATCAAAAATCCAGACGTTGATTTCTTAATTTGCGGTGATTTCAATATGCCATATGTTCTTTTCTAACTTTAAATATTTTGCGCAATGACTTGGTTTTTAGCAATAATTTTAACATAATTTTGGATCTCCAGTTATGCAGTACTCTATTGATTACTATTGATAGTGATCATCCAACTGTACATGGAAAAATTTTAAAATTTGGTAGTATACTAATATCGACGGGGGCAGTTTGGCTAAAATATTTTCAAGATGAAGACACTTTTGGTTATACCGGAAGTATGTGTCAACTTGCTTATTTTAAATGGAACACCCTATATATTATTCTATTTTTGAATTTTGCCCAAAATTCTGGACATATTTTGTGTATAATGTTTTATACCTAAGTCTAACTGTTTTGGACTTATTTTAAATTTTATGTCAAAAATGACGTTTTCAGGCCTAAACAAAATTATAAAATTTTCTTATATTAATGCCTTTATTATTTAATTGGAATAGGTTTCCTTGTAGCAGGGGACCTATTTTATACACAAATGGGTCTACAATTTTGTGCAAAATCCAAAAATGAAATAATATATAGGGTGTTCCATTTAAAATAAGCAACTTGACACCTACTTCCGGTATAACCGAAAGTGTCACCATTTTGAAAATATTTTAACGGAACTGCCCCGTTGATGTTAGTATACTACCAAATTTTCAAATTTTTCCCATGTACAGTTTTTCTATAATCTATCGATGGCGTTCCCTGTAGGACACCCTGTATACTCTCAAGACGAAACCAGCTAATAAAAAATTTCCAGTTTGGTTTTCCAAAAAACAATAAATTTAGTTAAAGAAAAATTAATATTCATCGTAAATGGAAAAAGTACCATAATCAATTAGATTAATTAAATTTTAGCCAGTTGCGCCGTAGATCTAAAGTTCTGATTTTTTGCAATTATGAAAATCATTTAATAAAAGCTGAAATAAATATTTCTAACAATCCTAGATAGACAATTTTGGAGTTTTATTAGATCTAAAAATCAGCAGTCAAAGATTTCTTCTCTTGTTACATTTAATAATACCGAGATAATACATACAATAAATAAACAGCTTTGCATCCTCTTGATGTACCATATTTATTCAATGATTATTTTTCATCTAACTTTACTGCTTCTTCAATTAGTCAACCTTTAAACGAGAATTTGTACTTAACAGAAACAAATATTAATTCTATTTAACTTACAGAACTTTTTGTTTTGGATGCATTATCCCATATGAACACTAATAAGGGTTCTGGACCAGACAGTATACCACCAATATTTATAAAAAATCTTTGACATTACCACTATTGTTAATCTATAATTCTTCTCTCACAACCTGAATTTTTCCTAGTGTCTGGAACACTTCTCATGTAACTCTAATGTTTAAAAATGGTAATAAATCGAACGTTAAAAATTACAGACCAATTTCAATTCAGTCCCAATTTGCTAAGTTATTTGAAAAAGTAATTTTACCTAAAATTCAGTTTTCAATTAAACACCTTCTTTTACCAGAACAGCATAGTTTTATAAAATGTAGATCTGTGGAAACTGATTTACTTAAATACACTAACTTTATTAGTAATGTTACTAACAATGGTACTCAACTCGATTCCATTTATACAGACTTCTCCAAAACTTTCAACTAAATTAATCATGATGTTCTAAAACGCAAATTGTAGAAAATAGGTATTATTGGGAATGTTTATCGCTGGTTTATTTCAAACGTTGAAAATTGCAGTCAAGCAGTTGTTATAAATAGGTACTATTTTAATCATATAAACATATCATCTGGGGTGCCACAAGGATCAGTTTTAAGGCATTTACTGTTCAACATTTATTAAATGATTTTAGCAATTGTTTTATTCACAGCAAATTCTTGCTGTACACAGATGACCTAAAAGCGTTTTGCGCCATATGTAACGCCATAGACTCTTTTCGTATGCAAGATGATTTAAATCGGGTACTATCCTACTGCATTGAAAATAGCCTAACTTTAAAAGTAACAAAATCTAACACAATTACATTCACACGTAAACGTAATTATGTTCATAGTAAATATAAATAATTATACGCTAACTAGAGTTTTACACATAAAAGATTTAGGCATAGTTTTTGACCCCAAGCTTTTATTTGACAGCCATGTAAACAAAATTACTAATAACGCATTCCGGTCTTGAGGTATTAAATTTCGGTTTATTAAAAGCTTCCACTCTCAAAACGCTTGGAAATCATTGTATTATGCCTATGTACTCAGTAAATTAAATGATGCTTTGTCTGTTTGAAACCCGCATTATCATATTTATATTGACCGAATAGAAAAGTTACAAAAAATTTTTCTTAAGTTTCTATGTTACTCAATTGATGTTAACTACACAAACTATATTCTGGTTTGTGCTTACTTTAAATTTAGACCACTTTCATCAATTAGAATTACATCTTAGTTTTACATAAAATTGTAAATAGTCTATATGATAACTCTAATTTATTGTCTTCTATACTATTTAATGTTTCTTCTCATAATGCTCGTACCTACTAGCTGTTCTCACTACCTCTGGCAAGAACAAACACATATCAATATTCGCCAATTGCTCGCCTATGCTCTACTTATAATCAAAATGTACCATTGGTATTGATATATTTAATGCTAGTTACGCATCATTTAAAGAAAAAAATTTGAATATTGCTTAGATTTTTCTTTTCCCTTTTGTCTCTTTTCCCAACGTTTTTGTTTTCAGTATTACTAAGTATACTATATTTCTTTGTGTTAAATATGTAGTTGTAAGTTTTGGGTATATCCTGTATACAACTCTTTATTCAAATAAATAAATAAATAAAAAATAAAAAATAAAAATAAATAAATAAATAAATAAGTAAATAAAAAGTTGTTCATAAATAACTTTTTAAAAATAGTTGTTAAAATTTAACTACTATCGTTTCTGTTTGTTCATACCGTTTACGGTGTCGTTAGGCTATATGACTTATATTAGTACGATTTTGTACATAAAAAAGCAAGCTTTTATTATAAAAATGATCAATTTATTAAGGTATTAAAAAGGGTAATAGAAAAACTAGAAAAAAGTATTTTAACCTGACATCAAATATTTCTAAAGAAATAATTTATTGGTATAAAAAGAATAATTTTTAGCAGATGTATGGTTTGGATCGCCAATGAGCTTTTGACTTATTTAATTTGTGGCGTCACATGGAAGTATCACAAAGAAATTTTAAAAACGCCTCATGTGGTAAAAGTAAATGATGTTGATGTTAAATGATGAAAAAACTGTCAAAAATAGATCGCATAAGAATAGGCCATTCAAAATGCAACTCTATGTTGTTTAAATGCGGTGGGATTTTTAATCCAAATTGTGACTGTAGAAACGAACAGAAGACCGTTACACATATTGTAGAGGATTGTCAGTTAAAGAATTTAAAGGAAGGTTTCCAAACATTCATAATTTAACAGATGAAGCTATATTATGGCTTACAAATGTGAAGGACATCTGAAGTTCAACAATATTTTGTATTCTTGTCTTGATTATTTATTTTTCCATTATTTTGTTTTGCTATTTCTTTAACCTACTATGTTTTTCGTCATTGTCGTGACTGACGCTTGGACCGGTCCATTATATGTCGTCATGCAATGGCTGTGCTGTTATATTTCATGTCCTTATTTACCTTCTATAATGTTTACACACTTAATTAATATTATTAAAAAAAAGTTTGATTAATGCAAGTACCTAATGAAAGAGATTTATTTTCTCTATAAGGTGAGCCAAAAATGCAATAAACAAGATAATTTACTTTGAATGTACTGACAATGACACTTTTTTTAACACCCTGTATTCCGAAATTTTACTCCACTGGTTGATAAAGTGATGAGTTATTATTCGGAAATCAGCAAATCTTATTTTATCTTGCACGAAGAATAATTATTTTTTAAATACCTCACATGTATCGAAAAATCCAAATATCTGAGGAACCATAATAAGTAGGTCCCGAGCTAGGTATAGAGATGCTTGAAGAAATTGCCCCTTATTTTTTCCGTAGAATTCGAAATCCTTATCAAATTCAAAGTGTTTTATAAAAAAAACATAACTTTGATACGCCACTCTGTTCTGGATCACTTTGTATATCGTTGTCCGGACTGCAAAACCTCGTATTTGCATTTTTTTTTTAAAGTGAAATACTTTATGCTTTTAAATCTCAAATGCGTTACAAACATGTGTGCAAAATCACGTAGCCCTCAGATTTTCGTATTACGTCAAAAATTCTCCGTTCTTAACCACGTATATCAATACAGGAAACATAACCTCGTATTTGGTTCACCTTCATTATAACTTGTAAACGACAGGTGTGTTTTGTGTTATTAAACAATTGGTAAGTGTAAAAACGTATAATTATAATTATAGGAAATTCTAAGACATTTATATTCATAAAATAATAAAGAATTAAGTTTCTATGCCTTATAAACCGTTTTATTGTCATTTTAAATTGTGGTATCACATACGAGTTATTGAACGAAATTCTGTTTACATTCAGATTGCAAATACTGGGTTTTGCACTATGTCTTAAGGCTGTTTTATCACTCGGGACAATTTCAGATTTGTAGTAGGCGGTTCACTATTTTTATTTCTTGTTACATAAATAACTATTTGTTGCTTTTTCTGTTTCTAAAACTGTTTAAAATGCACGTCATGTACAAAAAAAAATGTACATCAACAATTCAACAATATATTATTTATATATTAATATTAATCGGCTTCCAAGTCTGGCCTGTTGCGCTCAGAAAAATTCGCCCGCGAGTACATTCATTTCACAATTCTCCAAGAGTTTTTAGTATTTATCGTTTATTTAATGTTAATTTTTCATTGGTTTTTAAGTAAAAATTAAAAAAAAAAGTAGCGTTGTAAGAAAATTATTATCTATGTCGCGCAGAAGTCGAAATTTGTGCTTATAAGAAAATCAATTTTTTTATTATTTTACGTTTTAATTAAATTAAGTATAACGAAGACGAAAATTAGAAAAAATAGTTCCTGCACGACATATATAATAATGTTAGCTATATGTTTGTGCAAAATCAGGAAAACATTTCTAAAAGTAAGCGAGATAAATTTACATAAACTTTATAGCTCCCTGAGAGAACAAACAAACAATAGAAAATGTATTAGTATTAATTAATAGTTATTAACAAACAAGTGTATTAATGGAAGCAATTAATACTCTACACAGACGATAATTATTGACGAGGCTATAAATTGCTAATTAATATACGAGTCAATTACAATGTTTTTCACTCGATTTTTGTTCACCTTTTTTGGTCCACTTTTTATTTTCAAAGAAGTTATGCAAAAGTAACCGCATGTAAAACTTAAATTGAAGCTGCTTGACTTAACTACAATGACACAAAAAGCGTTTAGTATTTTACCGCCACTAGTACTTAAAGAAATAAAGTACTAAACAAGCTTTAAATATATTAGGTTTGATATTAGGTACAGTGAGAACCATTGCAATTGGCACAAACACAAACTATATGAACTTCCCACGTAATGTGTCAATGAAAATTGACATATAGGTCATTATTATGTCAAAATAATCAAATTTTGTCAAATTACGGGGAACGTTTATATAGTATGTGTCAATTGCAATGCTCATCACTGTTACATCCAGTAGCGTGTTTTTGCTGAATTAACCCAGTGTTTATTTTTAGGTTGTCTATATAAATTAACTCAATTATGAAAATACCTTATACGAGTATTATAAAATCGTGCTTTAAGGTGGTTTATTAATAAACGATTTTCAACCCATTTGGAGACATTAAAATAGCATGTAAAAATCGACGAAAAAATAAATAATTACTGACCAACTAACTTGTATCCGGACTCAAATCTGCATTATGTCAATTTTTATATTATAAAAATGTCCCGAATGTGCGAACTTAAACAACAAATTTTTGTTTTCAGAAAATAATGTCCTTACGAAGGGAAAAGTTCTGGTGTATAAAGCTTTAGAAGCAATAAGAAAACAGGAGCGCCAGATTTCCAAAAACATTGATGCTTGCGACAGGTTTTATCCTATGAAAGTTTTGTCAAATCAAGGAACACTTAGCAATTCTTACAATGACAATAATAATGTGGCATTAGAAACATCGACCTCAAATAATTTAGCAAACGAGATTGACGTTGACATAGAACAACATCGTGACCAAGATTTGAATGTCGAGCATACATATGGTCATCAACAACACGACAAAATTCAAACGACGAACAAGGCATGGAAAAACCTGATAAAGACGAAACGTTTTATCCTATGAGGGTGTTGTTACCTCAAGGCATTTGTGACTATTATATTGAAAACAACATTATAATAGAAGAAATTAATGTGAAAAATTCGATTTTCGAAGATAAGCCATACTATTCCAAACAACTTTGCAACAAACCCGATAAACCTGACAACTACGGAGACAATATTCTACCTAAACATGAAAACGATACCATCGAAGAACAAAAACAGCAAGGAGCAGCCGCAAATGAAAATCACAACTGTGCTAGTGTCGAAGAAGGCGTTGAAATAGAAATTCCAGAGAGAAATGAAGAAGGAATAGAAGAGCCATTACGAAAAAAAAAGTGGTTACCAGGGAAAAAAGAGCAAAAAACAGATACTTTCGAATACGTGAAAAATCATATAAAGGGCTTAAAAAAGATACCGATGGTAGATATAAATTAATAAATAAAGTTGCTCCACGAAGTATTGGGCCAGCTTGTTTTTCCCAAAAGTACCAAAAGTCAAAAGTTTTGAAATGTGGGGTATTTACGCAAACAGAAAGAGAAGAAATGTTCAAAAAAGTTCTGGGAAGATTTGACTTGGGATATGAAAAGAACTTATATTAGTTCTTTGGTAGACGCAGTTTTAGCCAAGAGAAAGAAAACAGGTTCAAGGAGAAAGGAAACTTTAGTTTATAATCTTAAGAAGGGGACTGAGAAAATGAGGGTGTGCAAGAAAATGTTTTTTTCCACATTGGGAGTAAACAAATGAACTGTGAGGGAGAATAGTAAAAAAAAATTTGGAATGCATACAGCTGATGAGAAAAATCAATGGAATTAAGAAGTAGACAATCCACTAAAGAAAAAAAGAAAATCTTGACTGAATTTTTAGATATTTTGCCAAAAATGCCATCGCATTATTGCCGCGCCACCAGCACAAAATTATATTTAGAACCTGTGTTTCAAAGCAAAATTGACCTATACCAATAATATACAAAACATTGTAAAGAGCAAAGTCACCATCCAATTTCACATAAATTAGTTATGGACAGTCTTAAGGAGAATAACATAAAGTTATTTCGCACAAGGAAAGACCAGTGCGACGTGTGCATCGGTCATCAAGTTGGTAACGTAGCTGACGAGTTCTGTAGCTCTCATCTGCAAAGAAAAGAAAAGGCACGTCTATCCAAAGAAGAAGACAAAAAATCTGGTAAAGAAAGCAATGGGAAATTACTAGTGTTGACAGGCAGTAAAACTAGCCCCGGCGCTTAAAGCGAGTGCAATTTATTACAAAACCAAACTATGTGTTCACAATTATACGGTTTATAACTTAAATAATGGAGAAGTAACATGTTATTTATGGGATGAAAGCAATGGAGGACTTGAGGCCAGTAACTTTGCCACAATGTTGACTGATTATCTCCAGAATTATATTTTGCACTTTGCTGGTACAAAAGAAATAATTATTTACAGTGACGGATGCGGGTATCAAAACAAGAATTGTATTTTATCAAACGTTCTTCTTAAATTTTTAATCGACAACCAAATAACAATATACCATAAATTTTTTGAAAAGGGTCATAGTCAGATGAAAGTAGACACAGTACATAGTGCAATCGAGAGAAAATTAAAAAATAAAGACATTTATTTGCCTGCAGATTATATAAATGTTTGCGGCGAAGCTCGTTATAAAAATTCATACAACGTAAAATACATGCAGTATAATGACTTTAAAGATTTTTCTAAGATTGGCTATTATTTGACCATAAGACCTGGTTACAGAGTGGGAGATCCAAAAGTTCATGGTCTAATGTATTTTCCTCTGGAGAAATAAAATATAAATTATATAATTGATCAACTTCATAAAAGTCGTCCAAACATTAAAATCGTAAAATATAACCATCTTCAGGCACTAAAAGCTGTATTAAATGAACAGTTTTGGGATTTTTATGATGCTCTTCCACACTAGGTACTGTTTATTTTTATTGGATATATTTTTTGTCATTTACTTTTCGAAAAATATGTTTGTCGTTCAGAAATTACTTGTTGTGTTTTTGTCATTTATTTTATTAATCATAAGTTCGTTTATGCCAAAACACGTATGTCGTTAAAAGTTTGACAATTTTTGGTCAAAACCTCGTACGTGTAATTATTTTGGCAAAAATTTGTTTTAAATGTTATGTTTTGATAAAACCAAATAAAGAGGCCAAAGAAAGTATATATTGTTTTATTTGAAGTGAATATTATAAATATTTGATTTGTGATTATTAAGAAAATCACATTTTATGCCCCCCTGTATTTTTTTTTAAAATGCATGCAGTCGGGACGACGATATTTAAAAATAATTTCAATTTGTAGCCCTTATTAACCTACATGATATTCCGTTCAAATAACATCAAAATAAAATAAGACGTAGATGTAAAACTCTGTACCGTTAGTGATTGGACACTGTATAAACTAAATACTAGGAACTTAAAAACCTTCCAGAAAAAATTACTCGTTTTCCAGAGGAAGTTTTTTTTATTAAAGCTAAATTGTAGTTGACCATAAAAGTTCTTACAACAGAAAATAATTCGTGTATGAAAATGTTAGAACACATCACAATATTTACTATAAACCAAATTGTTAAATAACAAATTGTTACGGAATTATTTTGTAATTCAGTTATACTAACAGAGACCAGTAGTGACGCTTGGCCGGCAGCAATTCCAGTCGAGAGTGGGGTAAGAATACTTACGAGAAATTACAGAAAAGTTGTCACCCTGTTTATAGAATTTATATGGCGCTACCTAGTGCAATATATAGAGATAATAATCGAGAGCCACTAGGACCTCTAGATCGTCATGAAAGAAAACAATCCGTAAAACAGAATCAGGGTATTATTATTAAGTAAAATAAGAATAAATAAGAATACTTACGAGAAATTACAGAAAAGTTGTCACCCTGTTTATAGAATTTATATGGCGCTACCTAGTGCAATATATAGAGATAATAATCGAGAGCCACTAGGACCTCTAGATCGTCATGAAAGAAAACAATCCGTAAAACAGAATCAGGGTATTATTATTAAGTAAAATGTGTGTCTTGCGACATCTCGTGTAAACATTGACACGTATGAATAGTATAAACTAAAAAAAATGACAACAGTTAACTGTAACGGCATGTGTGTGTTAAAGTGCAAAGCGCTTATTATTATTACTGAGACACAGAATTCCACAAGAGAGACATTGAACAAAACCACAAAATCTAAATCTAGACACAACAATAAAAGGAACAGGTTATTTAAAAATGCGAACCTAAGTAGTTCAGCAATAAATTGTACATAATAAGCCTACAAAAAAATTTTCAGAATCTTTTTTGTCAATAGCTATATCTTACTACGCCACTGGGTAATTAGTCCCAGAGCGACGCCTATGGTTATTATTTACGTCAGTATAACCTCCAAACGTACCAAATAACACTGAACTTTTTTCGAATACAAATATGGAAATATTAAAGGTTCGGCTAAATGTTCTTACCGACACAATTAAAGTTACAAAATGGTTTGATCGACACGTACGAATCCCGTATACCAATTACAAATTAAATTAAATTTTACAACACAGATTTATATGCGGGCAAAAAATCTTTTTCATTCTTTTACACTCATGAAATTTAAAACTTGGACACCACAATTTCTGTAAACAAAAGTTTGCACATTGTGAAGCGGGCTTAAGGGTATCATTTACAATTCTAACAGCAGGTAGTCTCAGCAGGGGTTATCTTATAGAAGGACTGTAGAATGAATCATTACACTAAGCACGTTTTAGAAAATAGGTAATTTACGTTGCTTACTTAATTTTTTCTTTAAAGAATATATTTGAAGGTATCGCTAATTAAACACCATAGCTCGATTAATTATCGAATCAAAATTTTGTTTAGGAAATGTTTACAAAATAAAATTAGAAATAATTTTGATTTAAAAACGTCTACAAGCAATAACTTTTAAATTAAATCAAAAACTAAACATGGTTATTTGGGTTGACTGATTATTACTTATTTTTAAATAAATCTAACCTACTAATTATTGTAAGTTATTAAAAAAATCATTAAACTCTCTATTCATAATATTTAGTCCTTACAAAATGTATATTTTATGACGTTTCATTTTTTCTGTAGTTAATATAAAAAGTGAAAATAAAAACTAAGGCAATTCTTATTGTCAACGTATATATTTAGTTTTTGACAAGAATTTATTACATAATTATAATTAAGATACCAAGTTATAGTTTAAAATTAAATGAAAACTTTTTTTTTTAAATAAAGGTATTACTATATAAATAAATATAAGAAATCAATAATGGGTGTGACCTCCATTATTATTGATACATTCTTGGAGGCGTCTGCTCATTGACGCTATCAAGGTATCAATATAATTAATATTAATCGTTTCATGCGGTATCAATGGCTGCAATTAGTGCATTACGGTTTACTGGTATAAAATTTGGCCCTTGTTGTCTTCGGATAACAGCAAGTATTCGAGCCCAAACATTTTCGATAATGTTAAAATCTGGGCTTTTTGCTGGCCAGGGTAACAGCTCCAAGTTATTTGTTTGTATCCAGTTGCGCACAACCTGCGAAGTATAGGGTCATCATATCCCGATAGTTAATTATCGAATGTTCCAAGAAAATATGTGTAAATAGTAAATGGAATCTACTAACGTAACGTTAAGTCGTTAATTATAGTTACATAACTCTCCTTTCATAAGATATAGTTCATATTAATATGCTTATTGTAAAGCTTCGTACACACCTGAACAACAAACCGAGGAACAAACAGAACAACGAACCGAACGGCAATCGGAACATTAATTTGGACGGTGCTACGTACGAATTTTAGAACAGATTCGCAAGTCCTGATTGTTCCACGAACGGTTTGCGGCGTTCCCGCAACTTGTCGGTTTTTCTCCGACATCAAAGAAAATGCGCGCGAATGCGTTTGCAGGTTTGGACGAATCTAAACAAAACGGCGAACAAACTTATGCGGGAGAATTAAATTATTTATTTTTGTCCTCCCTTTTGTGGGTTTGTTGTGTTTTAGGTAATATTATGGAGTTGACAGAAGAAAAATGTTTTAAATTAATCAGTGTTTAAGAATGCAAGAAAAAATGATGTCCCTATTAGCATCATTTGGGCGGGAAATTTCCAAAATAAAAAAAAGCAGAAGTAAATTATAATTTTTACTTTTTGTGCGTAAAATTTGGTTGGACTCTTCTTGTTTTCCGCAATTTTCTTCTCAATAATAAATATATATGAACTGAAAACTACTGAAAATAATTATGAGAACAGCACAAACGTTCCGTTTGTTGTTCGGATTGTGGAAATCATAAAAGATCGTTTGTCGTTCTGTTCGTTGTTATGTTTGTTGCTCGGTTTGTTGTTCAGGTGTGTACGAAGCTTTACAACTTAAGCAACAATTTTTTGGCGAATAAAGATTAGTTTGTGATGTAATATTAGAAACACAAATTTATATCATATCAAATTTATGACAACTTAAAAACCAAGAACGTGTATGTTATTGCTAAGAAATTATTAAGGAAAAAGCGCAATTGCAGTGTAAATATTTATAATTAGATATTTTCGAAAGTTTATAAGTCCTCTATTGTAATCTTAATACTTAAAAGAAAATCCTGTCCATTAGCATTATAAGGAAATGGCTTTTACTTTATGAATAAGTTTCAATAACAATAGAATATCCTTGCTTGTTTAATTTACTTCCTTTGAGTCATATTGCTCTAAGGGTTGTTACATTGGTCATTAGAAGTATGTAATAAATAAACAATTACCTACTGTTTGAGAAGGGGTAGTGTGAACCAATAAATAAAGTAAGAAATGTAAATTCCATTTTAGTTTAAAATTTCAAGTGTTAGAAAATGCCACCTCATCTCGGTGCTGATTTGAAAGCGCGGATTGTTTCGGAATTAGCGGCGGGCCGTAGCGTGCGTGAAATTTCACGTATGTTAGATATACCAAAAAGCACCGTAGGGCATTACCGAGTAAAATGGAATCTTGAACACACTTTGGAAAGAGCCATCGGAAGTGGTAGACCTAAAGTATCTACACGTGCTCAAGATCTCGAGTTGTTTCATTACGTAACAGAACAACCATTTGCTACATACTCCAGGGCTATAGCAGATACACATTTTCCCGGATGCCGTATAACTGCACAAAAAGATTAAAGGAGATGGGAATAAAGAAGTATAATGCTGCTGCAAAAGAAGTTCTCAGTGACGAAAATATGAGACGTCGTCTGGAATTTGCAAGGCGATATGTGAACGAACCTTTGGAATTTTGGAATCGAGTGATTTTTAGCGACGAAAAACGTTCAATAGCCGCAACGATGGACCACTAAAAGTTTTTAGAATGGAAGGAACTCGTTACGAAAATAATCACATATGTCCTAAAAACGAAGTGGTTATTTTTCTGTGAATGTGTTGGGTTAGCGCGCGGGGTCCAGGAGTTTGTTGGGCTATCGATGGACGTCTTGATTCTGCTGCGTATTTAGATATTTTGGAAACTATTATGAAACCTTCAGTCGAAGTGTTTTATCCAGACGAAGATTATATTTTCCAACAAGTAAGTATTCTTATTTCACTATACTTTCTCCAAAAATAGTTCGGGATCTGTTGAATTAACATTTTCATAATGTATTTTTGTTGTAAAGGACAAAGCCCCTATTCATACTTCGCGGGTTGTGCGCAATTGGATACGAGAAAATAACTTGAGCTGTTACCCTGGCCAGCAAAAGCCCCAGATTTTAACATTATCGAAAATGTTTGGGCTCGAATACTTGCTGTTATCCGAAGACAACAAGGGCCAAATTTTATACCAGTAAACCGTAATGCACTAATTGCAGCCATTGATACCGCATGGGAAACGATTAATATTAATTATATTGATACCTTGATAGCGTCAATGAGCAGACGCCTCCAAGAATGTATCAATAATAATGGAGGTCACACCCATTATTGATTTCTTATATTTATTTATATAGTAATACCTTTATTTAAAAAAAAGTTTTCATTTAATTTTAAACTATAACTTGGTATCTTAATTATAATTATGTAATAAATTCTTGTCAAAAACTAAATATATACGTTGACAATAAGAATTGCCTTAGTTTTTATTTTCTTTATATTAACTACAGAAAAAATGAAACGTCATAAAATATACATTTTGTAAGGACTAAATATTATGAATAGAGAGTTTAATGATTTTTTTAATAACTTACAATAATTAGTAGGTTAGATTTATTTAAAATAAGTAATAATCAGTCAACCCAAATAACCATGTTTAGTTTTTGATTTAATTTAAAAGTTATTGCTTGTAGACGTTTTTTAAATCAAAATTATTTCTAATTTTATTTTGTAAACATTTCCTAAACAAAATTTTGATTCGATAATTAATCGAGCTATGGTGTTTAATTAGCGATACCTTCAAATATATTCTTTAAAGAAAAAATTAAGTAAGCAACGTAAATTACCTATTTTCTAAAACGTGCTTAGTGTAATGATTCATTCTACAGTCCTTCTATAAGATAACCCCTGCTGAGACTACCTGCTGTTAGAATTGTAAATGATACCCTTAAGCCCGCTTCACAATGTGCAAACTTTTGTTTACAGAAATTGTGGTGTCCAAGTTTTAAATTTCATGAGTGTACAAAAAATCTACATCAACTTTATTATTAAAAAAAAATTAAGAAATTAAATAATAAAAAAATAAAAAAATAAAAAAAAAAAAAAAAAAAAAAAAAAAAGAAGAAAAAAAGAAGTAAGAAGTTGAAATCGGCTGTGGATACTCGCATACAACGTCTAGCTCTTACGACAGGTTTAATTCAAGACGAAGGGCGTGCTGGTCGTTTATCTTCCTACACCTGGTAGTTGTAAGGTAATGTTAACAACATGCGTCTACCGTAAGTTATATCATTAATTTGTAGCAAAGATCCAACTCTCAGAACAAGACCCGTAGAAAATCCCATAATAGAAATAAAAGAAAATGTGCAAATCACACTGAAAAGAAACGAAATATCCACAAAAATTAGCATAAACTTACGGCGTGCTCAATAGTAGCAAATTTTTCCCCTATATTTGTTGGAAAAATAATTTTTAATTCGTCTAGGATTGATGTTAACTAATCATTAAACCACGCCGATCGAGAACGGTTATAGATAACAAAATGTCGAAATTTTGAAAAATCCAGAATGCACTGCGTTTTCGCATCCACTAATTCTTTTGGTCGCATTCCACCACGACGCACTAAAAATACCGTCTCCACCCGGAATGAGGAATTTCGTCACCCAACAAAATAATACTGTAACAAAATTATCATATTTATTTCGGGAAAATAATTATTAAAACTCTACCATTCTTTAGAAACAAAACAACTGGTTCCATACTAATTGTAAAAAAAGTTCTGATCTATTCGAAATTATAATATAAAACAAAAGCAATTTGTCAGAAGTGCAAAACATTTTTGGATACCTAACTGCTTTGTTATTCTCAAAAATTAATTTTGATTGTCTCCAAGTTGAAGAAGGAAAGAAAATAACATCAATTAACCAAAAAAAAGCTGGGACCATTGATAAAACTCGCGACGTTTTATATAGAAACCTTACTAGACGAATTTTAAAAAGTGTGTAATATAATATGTATAGATAATTAGCACATTAAAAGTGGAAATAAACAAAATGCGAGCAGGTTTATTAGCATTGAGTCAGTATTCGATTTTACGACGTTGCCATATTCAATTACAATTTGTCACTTAGTGAATAGAATTCTTAAGTGTGTTACGATAACAATTCACGTTTATTAAAATTTACTTTTCTAATGGTAAAATTTTCTTTGAATACGTGTTGTGTTTCTTATGCCGGCTCTGTTCACTTTTGCCGCGAGTTTAATAGAACAAGGTCAACTTCTACCTTAAATTTAAAACGTCGAGATTCTTTATTTTTTTTGTTTAACCACGAACTGGTATGTTTTTTCTATCGTAGAATAAAAACTGCGACATGGAATTTTAAGTGGTTGTGTTAGAGTAATTCAAAAATTTTATAACCATTTGCAGATTAGGAATAGATATGTAATCAAAGTTGAATTGAATGATTAACCTGGTTTTTGCAGGTGAACATGTCCCTAATTTTTACATCGTGTGGCAAATTGTCTACATTTGGGTTTCTTTAATTACAGTTTTTTTTTTCTTGATGGAGGTTTTTCTATTTTTGTTGTATTGGTGTTTGCTACGTTCTTATAAGTCTGATGTTCGATGTAATCGTTACTGCCGTACCAACTTTTAATTGGGATGGTTTTTGACTCGACACTGGACTGTGCACAAGAATGTTTCTGTACGTTAAAATCCTGTATCGCTGGCTAAAGTTCAAAGACGTTAGAGGTATCTCTACTCGACAAACGAGAAGGAACTTTTATTTGGAATTGAAACAGACCACAATGTTTGATAGTGCTTTCTCTTACAGATGCTTTCAATTTTAACGTGTTAATCCGATAACCCCAAAGTACTTTGTTATTGATGTCGAACGATCCAAAAAAGCGTATTACTGTGCATACACGTATGTTATCTTAACTTAATAAGTAATTCGCCACAAGGTAATCTATCCTTAATTGTAGTCATTTTATGTCAATGTTAATTTACTATTTAGACGGTATTATCAATTCTTGTATGTAAGTTTATCAAAGTACCTTTAACTACTTCGACGTAACCCTTAAATTGATTAAAATGGCGCTTCATATCTTACTAACTGTTAAATTCAAATTCACGCATTCTGTAAAGCTAGTCTGGTTATGTTATTTATAAAATAAGTGATAAGGACTGGTCTCGTTCTGTAGTTAAATGTATATAATGTTATTTATGTGTTAACTAGTTATTTGATGTGTCGTCGCTTATGCAACATGGTTGCAGGGAAATAATTATAAAATAGAACTGTAAAAGAAAGAACACGATATTCTCCGTTTGTTTGTTGTGGTACATCTATTTAAAAATTGTATAACCAAGTAAACAGTGATTAAACTTATTTGTGCTTTTATTTGCTTGTAACAGGTGTTTCAATATTTGTTATAATAAACGTCATAATACTGACATCACAACACATAATAATTGACTTTGTGAAAATAGAAAATTTATGCAACTGCTCAACTAATGACGCATTATAGAAAACAATTTATTTAAAAGCTACAGATAATGTAATTTAGAAAACTCTTTTTCTAAGGACCGAGGTGTAAAGGGTGAAAAGCGCGCTTGTATATTATCGTTGATATCATTTTCCCGTTTTTTTCTATTGATTTTTTAATAACATTTTAATATCTTAGTGCACAATTCCAGTATATTTTATTTTTTTTTTTTTTATTTTAACATGAAATTAGAGCATGAATGTTAAATTGCTTTAAACTTTAACACATTATGATTCACTTTGTACGATTGGGGTGGCAAATTTCCATTAGCATATATCTAAAATTTAAACCAATCCATGGTTTGAAGCCTTATTAAACTGTACATCAGGTTTTTACTATAATGTCGATTACGTTTGCTTAAGCCACCTTCAGCTGCACATCGGCACTCATTCCCAAAAGAATCTGTTTACGCACATGTTACGTAATTTTTATTTTTAATAATACTACAGGTTGTTTATGAGTTGCATTCGTTTCCAGCACACCTTGGTGGTAGAGTGCTCGGTCCGTTTAGTTTTACCGTGGTGTCCTAGAGTCCGAATCCATTTGATGTTTTTTATAGGTTTATTTATCTTCAACTACTACTATGTCAATAATTAGTTCTTTATTTATTAAGCTTCCGTTTCAGTAAAAATATTTTATTTATAATTAATTTAGAATGTTTGATGAGGTAAAAGATTGTTTAGTACAAAAACAAAGCTGAAAAACAAGTTTAAATTCAAAACAGGCTGGAGGTGTAGTAAGCTTTATCAACAAGCTACGAAAAAGACGACGACAACAGAGGTATTAGAATCTAATTAAATCTTGATTATCAAAAAACAAAACACTATATAATTAAAATCAAAATATAAATATCCAAAACTAACCCAACACCACACAACCCACAACCACAAAAAAAAAAAAAAAAAAAAACACAACAAAAAAAAAAAAAAAAAAAAAAAAAAAAAAAACAAAACAAAAAAAAAAAAAAAAAAAAAATAAAAAAAAAAAAAAAAAAAAAAAAAAAAAAACAAAAAAAATAAAAAATTATTAATTATAAAAAAAAAAAAAAAAAAAAAAATTAAAAAAAAAAAAAAAAAAAAAAAAAAAAAAATAATCCAACTCTAAATAAATTAAAAAAAACAAAAACAAAAAAAAAATAAATTCAAAAAAAAAAAAAAAAAAAAAAAAAAACTAAAAAAAAAAAAAAAAAAAAAAAAAAAAAAAAAAAAAACAAAATATAAAAAAAAAAAAAAAAAAAAAAAAAAAAAAAAATTTCTCAAAAAAAAAAAAAAAAAATAAAAAATTACTTCAAAAAAAAAAAAAAAAAAAAAAAAAAAACTCCTAAAAAATTTTTTTAACCTCCCTTATAAAAAACAAAAAACTTTACAATTCCGATCATACATAGTACACTCATGAAATTTAAAACTTGGACACCACAATTTCTGTAAACAAAAGTTTGCACATTGTGAAGCGGGCTTAAGGGTATCATTTACAATTCTAACAGCAGGTAGCCTCAGCAGGGGTTATCTTATAGAAAGACTGTAGAATGAATCATTACACTAAGCACGTTTTAGAAAATAGGTAATTTACGTTGCTTACTTAATTTTTTTCTTTTAAAGAATATATTTGAAGGTATCGCTAATTAAACACCATAGCTCGATTAATTATCGAATCAAAATTTTGTTTAGGAAATGTTTACAAAATAAAATTAGAAATAATTTTGATTTAAAAAACGTCTACAAGCAATAACTTTTAAATTAAATCAAAAAACTAAACATGGTTATTTGGGTTGACTGATTATTACTTATTTTTAAATAAATGTAACCTACTAATTATTGTAAGTTATTAAAAAAATCATTAAACTCTCATTCATAACATTTAGTCCTTACAAAACGTATATTTTATGACGTTTCATTTTTTTCTGTAGTTAATATAAAAAGTGAAAATAAAAACTAAGGCAATTCTTATTGTCAACGTATATATTTAGTTTTTTGACAAGAATTTATTACATAATTATAATTAAGATACCAAGTTATAGTTTAAAATTAAATGAAAACGTTTTTTTTTAAATAAAGGTATTACTATATAAATAAATATAAGAAATCAATAATGGGTGTGACCTCCATTATTATTGATACATTCTTGGAGGCGTCTGCTCATTGACGCTATCAAGGTATCAATATAATTAATATTAATCGTTTCCCATGCGGTATCAATGGCTGCAATTAGTGCATTACGGTTTACTGGTATAAAATTTGGCCCTTGTTGTCTTCGGATAACAGCAAGTATTCGAGCCCAAACATTTTCGATAATGTTAAAATCTGGGCTTTTTGCTGGCCAGGGTAACAGCTCCAAGTTATTTGCTTGTATCCAGTTGCGCACAACCCGCGAAGTATAGGGTCATCATATCCCGATAGTTAATTATCGAATGTTCCAAGAAAATATGTGTAAATAGTAAATGGAATCTACTAACGTAACGTTAAGTCGTTAATTATAGTTACATAACTCTCCTTTCATAAGATATAGTTCATATTAATATGCTTATTGTAAAGCTTCGTACACACCTGAACAACAAACCGAGGAACAAACAGAACAACGAACCGAACGGCAATCGGAACATTAATTTGACGGTGCTACGTACGAATTTTAGAACAGATTCGCAAGTCCTGATTGTTCCACGAACGGTTTGCGGCGTTCCCGCAACTTGTCGGTTTTTTCTCCGACATCAAAGAAAATGCGCGCGAATGCGTTTGCAGGTTTGGACGAATTTAAACAAAACGGCGAACAAACTTTTGCGGGAGAATTAAATTATTTATTTTTGTCCTCCCTTTGTGGGTTTGTTGTGTTTTAGGTAATATTATGGAGTTGACAGAAGAAAAATGTTTTAAATTAATCAGTGTTTAAGAATGCATGAAAAAAATGATGTCCCTATTAGCATCTTTTGGGCGGGAAATTTCCAAAATAAAAAAGCGAAGTAAATTATAATTTTTACTCTTCTTTGTGCGTAAAAATTTGGTTGGCACTATCTTCTTGTTTTCTGTAATTTTTCTTCTCAATAATAAATATATATGAACTGAAAACTACTGAAAATAATTATGGAACAGCACAAACGTTCCGTTTGTTGTTCGGATTGTGGAAATTATAAAATATCGTTTGTCGTTCTGTTTGACTTTCGGTTCGTTGTTATGTTTGTTGCTCGGTTTGTTGTTCAGGTGTGTACAAAGCTTTACAACTTAAGCAACAATTTTTTGGCGAATAAAGATTAGTTTGTGATGTAATATTAGAAATACAAATTTATATCATATCAAATTTATGACAACTTAAAAACCAAGAACGTGTATGTTATTGCTAAGAAATTATTAAGGAAAAAGCGCAATTGCAGTGTAAATATTTATAATTAGATATTTTCGAAAGTTTATAAGTCCTCTATTGTAATCTTAATATTTAAAAGAAAATCCTGTCTATTAACATTGTAAGAAAATGGCTTTTACTTTATGAATAAGTTTCAATAACAATAGAATATCCTTATTGTTTAATTTACTTCCTTTGAGTCATATTGCTCTAAGGGTTGTTACATTGGTCATTAGAAGTATGTAATAAATAAACAATTACCTACTGTTTGAGAAGGGGTAGTGTGAACCAATATATAAAGTAAGAAATGTAAATTCCATTTTAGTTTAAAATTTCAAGTGTTGTGAAAATGCCACCTCATCTCGGTGCTGGTTTGAAAGCGCGGATTATTTCGGAATTAACGGCGGCCGTAGCGTGCGTGAAATTTCACGTATATTAGATATACCAAAAAGCACCGTAGGGCATTACCGAGTTAAATATAATCTTGAACACACTTTGGAAAGAGCCATCAAAAGTGGTAGACTTAAAGTATCTACACGTGCTCAAGATCTCGAGTTGTTTCATTACGTAACAGAACAACCATTTGCTAAATACTCCAGGGCTATAAAAGATACACATTTTCCCGGATGCCGTATAACTGCACAAAAAGATTAAAGGAGATAAGAGTAAAGCAAGTATAATGCTACTGCAAAAGAAGTCCCCAGTGACGAAAATATGAGACGTCGTCTGAATTTGCAAGACGATATGTGAACGAACCTTGGAATTTTGAATCGGTGATTTTAGCGACGAAAAAACGTTCAATAGCCGCAACGATGGACCACTAAAAGTTTTTTAGAATGGAAGGAACTCGTTACGAAAATAATCACCATATGTCCTAAAAACGAAGTGGTTATTTTCTGTGAATGTGGGGTTAACGCGCGGGTCCAGGAGTTTGTTGGGTTATCGATGGACGTCTTGATTCGCTGCGTGTTTAGATATTTTGGAAACTATTATGAAACCTTCAGTCGAAGTGTTTTATCCAGACGAAGATTATATTTTCCAACAAATAAGTATTCTTATTTCTACTATACTTTCTTCAAAAAATAGTTCGGATCTGTTGAATTAACATTTTCATAATGTATGTTGTTAAAGGACAACACCTCTATTCATACTTCGCGGGTTGTGCGCAATTGGATACGAGAAAATAACTTGGAGCTGTTACCCTAGCCGGCAAAAAGGCCAGATTTTAACATTACCGAAAATGTTTGGGTTCGAATACTTGCTGTTATCCGAAAACAACAAGTGCCAAATTTTATACCAGTAAATCGTAGTGCACTAATTGCAGCCATTGATACCGCATGGGAAACGATTAATATTAATTACATTGATACCTTGATAGCGTCAATGAGCAGACGCCTCCAAGAATGTATCAATAATAATGGAGATCACACCCATTATTGATTTCTTATATTTATTTATATAGTAATACCTTTATTTAAAAAAAAAGTTTTCATTTAATTTTAAACTATAACTTTGTATTTTAATTATAATTATGTAATAAATTCTTGTCAAAAAATTAAATATATACGTTGACAATAAGAATTGCCTTAGTTTTTATTTTCACTTTTTATATTAACTACAGAAAAAAATGAAACGTCATAAAATATACATTTTGTAAGGACTAAATATTATGAATAGAGAGTTTAATGATTTTTTTTTTTTAATAACTTACAATAATTAGTAGGTTATATTTATTTAAAATTAAGTAATAATCAGTCAACCCAAATAACCATGTTTAGTTTTTGATTTAATTTAAAAGTTATTGCTTGTAGACGTTTTTTAAATCAAAATTATTTCTAATTTTATTTTGTAAACATTTCCTAAACAAAATTTTGATTCGATAATTAATCGAGCTATGGTGTTTAATTAGCGATACCTTCAAATATATTCTTTAAAGAAAAAATTAAGTAAGCAACGTAAATTACCTATTTTCTAAAAACGTGCTTAGTGTAATGATTGATTCTACAATCCTTCTATAAGATAACCCCTGCTAGACTACCTGCTGTTAGAATTGTAAATGATACCCTTAAGCCCGCTTCACAATGTGCAAACTTTTGTTTACAGAAATTGTGGTGTCCAAGTTTTAAATTTCATGAGTTTACCTAATTTTTTACAAATTATCCAATTACTTACTACTGTTACAGTTTGTTGTCGGAGCAATAACAAACCAAATATCTTTATCAGTTTTGGAGCACTTACCCGTAGCTCGCGTCGTAGAGAGGGCTGTAAAAAATAGTTAAAAGTAATGAAGTTGAAGGGCTTACAAAACTAGGACGCCACTTACCTAATTTTTGTAATTAGGCTCAAGCAGTAGTAACTTAAACACAAATGAACAAACTGTTAATTTGAAAAACTTTTAATTCACAGAATTTGCCCTCTTTGAAATACACATGAAACAATATATTTATAAGAGAGAACACATAAATACTGAAGGGGATATCATAGATAAAATAGTTGGAGTACGGAATTTATAGTACGGGTCTGGCCACATATGTAACCTAGCTCTCGATTGCACAACTAATTCTAGATAGAGCTTCGATTTTTGCTTAAACGCGAATTAAAGAAAACTGATTAAATTTAAGATGTCTGACTAATTATGCATTGCGAAGACGGATATTTATTTAATCTAACGCAAAACAAACAAGTTTATTATCTTCCGCTTGACGTTTTGCTAACCATGCTGTTAGCTTCTTTAGAAGTTACTCTAAAGATCAATGTTGTTGTCTTTATCTCTTTTCTATATACATATGTTCTGCTACGATTGGCTGATGATGTCGATCAGTGAAGAGTTGTTGGTCTTAAATTTGGGGGGTTATTGTGGTGAAATTGTTCTTAGTTTTTTCATAATTTCTAAAAATTCTTTGTTTATCCTTGGAGAGTAGTTGTTGGTTCGTGATAGAACTTTGGCTTCCTTAAAGTTGATGATGTGTTTTCCTTTTTTGTGTAGATGTTCTGCGATTGCTGATTTATCTACCGTTCTGGACTTGGCGTCTCGGTGATGTTCTTTTAATCTACATTTTAGGTTGCGTCAGGTTTGAACAATGTAGATTTTTAATCATGAACGGTTATTTTAGTAGACTCCTTTTGATGACAGTTGCAACAGGTTACATTAATCTTCTCGTGCCGATTGTTGAAGTAACTTCCACCTAAAAAACAACTTTAAATTATATTTATAATATTAAAATGATTTGTAAAATTAATATTTATGTATAATTATTTAAATATAATTATTCCACAGCATTGAAGGAATATCATATTTTCATTTAAAATTAGTAAAAAACAAATATGTTGAAAAAATACTCAGTAAATATTTATCTAAACATTTGTGAAAATATATAAACAAAATATTTGATAAATATTAATCACATTATGTATTACTCTTTAGTATTTTTATCAAAGCAGGTAAAATAATAAAAACATTTGTGCTACATAGTTCGTAACCGAATGCACTAAAATCTTTTGTTTTGCAATCTTCTTAGATCCATAAAGTAAGGATATGAATGCTCTAAGCTTTAAGTTGTGTTTGTGCTTTAAACATATTGTATCTTACTATCGGTCACTATGTATACGATTTCTTACGTAGGTGTTTTTGTGAATGTAAAATGAATTAAATAAGATCAAGTTAAAGTGCATGAGCAGAACAAACAACTAAACAAGTAAAAGTGCAGGAACAGGACAAACAGTAATAAGTCTGTTTTTGTTTCAATTTTTATTTAATAGGTAATTTGTCAAATTTGCATTATAAGTGCGTCTAATACAAATTAATGCTTGTAGGATTTGTTAGGCACCACTTAGATAGCGTTTTCCATCTCTCCCTTTTCACAAACTTTTTCCTTTTCTTTGGTGTGTTGGGTACTGAGCTGTTTATTTAAAAAACACATCAGCCGTGACAAGGAATTGACTCAGTTTTATTTATTTCAATATTTAGATAATTTTGTGTAGCCCTTTAATTAAAAAAATTTATACATTTTACTTACAGGGTTGATTTAATTAAAGAGAAATTTAATAGTTTATTTTGTAGTTTCTAGTGTTTATACGAGGATATATTGAAAAATTCTTAGCCTACTATAGAGCCAAACAAAATTTCAATGTCAAAATATTTTATTACTCAACATATTCTCCTCTTAATTGGATACATTTATTACAGCAAACCTGCAACGTCTCTAGATTTTTAAAAAATGTTCCTTCTTGCTCTGCAAACCAAACCTCCACAGCTTCTATTACCTCCTTGTTGGAAGAAAATGTACGACCTTTTAAACTTTTTTTCAGTTGAGGAAAGAGGTGATAGTCGGACGGAGCCAAATCGGGTGAATAAGGGGGTTGTTCTAGTAATTCAAACCCTAAATCACGATTTTTTTGCATGGCAACATGAGATTTGTGTGCAGGGGAGTTGTCCTGCAAAAACAAAACACCTTTGGATAGCTTTCCGCGTCTTTTCTCTTTAATATTTTCCCGTAGAGTGGTCAGTAATGTCGAATAGTAATCTCCAGTTATTGTTCTACCCTTATCCAAAAAATCAATCATGATTACTCCATGGCAATCCCAAAAAACTGAAGCAAGAACTTTTCCAGCAGATTTTTTGACACAAAACTTCTTAGGTCTTGAAGAACCAGAGTGTCGCCATTCCATCGATGGTTGCTTTGTTGCTGAATCGTAGAAATGTACCCAAGTCTCATCCATAGTAACAATTCGGTTTAAGAAGTCTATATCGTTTTCAAATCGAGCACAAATCGAACGCGATGGTTTTACCCTTGCACGCTTTTGGTCAACATTCAAACATTTGGGGATCCATTTTGCAGCAATTTTTCTCATGTCCAAATTGACGTGAACCATATGATGAACGCGTTCGTATGAAATATTCAGTGCTTCAGATATCCGTTTTAGCCCAATTCGACGGTCTAATAAAATCATGTCTTGAACTGCATCGATATTTTCGGGGACTGACACAAAACTGGCCTTCCCGATCGGTCATCATCTTCAATGGAAAATTTACCTCTTTTGAAGCTTGCATTCCAATTTTTGACGGTCGCATACGAAGGACATTGATCACCAAGGGTATTAAGCATATCTTCGTAAATCTGCTTACCTCTTAACCCTTTTAAATACAGGTACTGATGATGGCTCGATACCCAATTTTCGATTTTCACAATTTCGGTGGACATCTTTTTCATTTAATTTATTGCGTGACTCTGGTTTACTTTTTTGACGTCAAACTTTACACTGACACTTCTAATAAGTTATTGTTCGTTGCTATGGTAACGCAATATTTTGTTTATGCAAGGAACTGGTCTAGGCTAACTAGATATCAATACATCCTCGTATATGATGTTATCATACTTATGAATTTGTGTGTTTCTATTATGTAATAATGTTTTTTATATTACTTCTGTTTTAATAATGTTATTTTCTAAACATAAATCTTAAGAAATTATAAACAATTTTGAATATATTAATACTTGTTTTGTAAATTAATTTAATATTATTTTATTATTATATTAATTTTAAATGTTCAGAAATAATTATTATTAGAGAACTTAATTCAATTATTTTAAATATTTTTTTATTAATCAATGTAAAATATTTGATAAATATGTACGTAAGATTTATTTCAAATATTTTGTAAATGTTTACTTATAATATTTAACCAATAATGTCCTAAGATACTGTTTTAATATATGAAAGTGTTACATTTAAATGTGTGATTAACATTATGTACTAACATTTAGATAATATTTTGTGCTGTTTGGGTTATTAGTCATATTAGTATTGAAGCTTTAAATGGTAGCACAGGGAATAATAATTATTATAAATAAAACTTTTTGATACAAGTAACACAGTTGCGACAAACCTTTATTTAACTTTGCTACCACTGATCAACTTAATTAGTGCCAGTTCGTTTTATTCATGATATAGTCATAGAAATAACGATTTGTTGCAGATTATTTGCTAATTCTCTAAAAAAAAATATTAAAATCCAAAATTCACGCACCTTATAGGTTAAATTGTCGAACGTTCTACCTAGCTTTTCGCAGAAAGTTAATGATTGTGAAGTATTTTTAGATACATTATTTGTGTCTTATTTACTGTTGTTAAAACTTTCACCCATAAAAATATATTTAAGTTATTTTCACGTGATCGGGGGTGAACAATGTTACTTGACAGGTTACATTTATCACAACATCTTTCTTTAAAAAATTACACTCATACTAAGAATGTGTACTAATGTAAGAGAGTCACAAAAGTCACAAATTAATTTAAATTTTTTACTGGAGAAAACTTTAAATTAATTTACTTACTTTTTTGGTCTATTTATCTTATGACATTTATCATTTTTTGCTTTTATAAATTGTCATTCAATAAATTGTTAACCTAAATATTTTAATAAATAAAGTAATGAGAATGTGAAAATTTGCTATCTAATATTAAATTTAAATTGGACTGTTTAATATGATTTTGTTGTCAAATATTTGTCCCGTCCAGTAAACCAGTAAGGTATTACTTGGACAGTTTGGACAATGAAATCACACTAACACTTTACAGAAGCCGTCTGGACCAAAAGTTGGAAAAATTCTGTACATTACAACAAACACAAAATACACAGCAACACTACGAAGACATAAAAGAGTGTATACACGCCGCCGCCAGAGAAGCGCTTGGTGAACATGAGGAAGGTCAAAGACAACAGAAGCCATATTGGTGGGATGAAGAAATCGAAAAGAAAATAGTGGAAAAAGACAGAAATATCAGAAGTACCTAACAACAAATAAAGATGAGGATAGAGAAAGCTACAAGAAAGCCCAAAAGAAGTAAGGAAAACATAATAAAAAACAAAAACGATAGCTGGGAAAGAAACTGCAACAGAATCAACACATACCTTGGTGGACGGAAAAGTACGGAAAGTTGGAGACTATTAAAAGTCTACGCACCGACAGGAAAGGAGATATCATATCCCCAATATCAATGGAAAACTGGGAGAAACATTTTGAGGATCTGCTTACCGAAAAAAGAACTGAGTTCATTAGTGCGAACACTAATAAGAATGGTGCTATTAATGTTGTTTCATCTCCAGTACGAGTAACGCACAGCGAAGTCAAAAAGTATGCAGTTCGCTTAAAAATGGAAAAGCCCCTGGTCCGGAAATATTCCGGCAGAATTAATAAAACATGGCACCAACTTGCTCTATACGCACCTTACAATGATATTCCAAAACTGCATTGACGGAAGTGAAATCCTCTAATGAATGGCAAATATCCCTTATATCCACGATACATAAAAAAGGGAAGCCGAGATTCATGTGAAAACTATAGAGGACTGTCAGTGACTGGTACAATGAGCAGAATATATGGCAAGATCTTAAAAAACAAAATTGAGACAGAGTATGCGGATATGGAAGCTGAAGAACAGGCTGGTTTTAGAGCTGGTCGCTCAACAGTAGATCACCTATACTGCCTCACTCAGGTCATTGAAAAAAAAGGGCCGTGGATCAAGAGATCCATTTACTTTATGTTGATCTTCAAAAGGCCTATGACAGTATTCCACTTAGCAAACTTTGGACAGCGTTAAAACAAACTAATATAAATCATGGCATAGTAAAAGCAGTAGAAAGACTGTATGAGAAATCCACAGCAAAAGTAAAAATAGGCAACAATTTTAGCAAGGGATTCACCGTTACAAAAGGTCTAAAACAAGGATGTTGCCTGTCTCCTACTCTTTTTAAAATATATCTAGAGCAAGCTCTCAAAGTCTGGAAACGGAAGTGTTATGCCATGGGAATCCCCTTAACAATAATAACCTATACACAATGTGCTTCGCAGATGACCAGATCGTATTAGCACAGGACCATGATGACTTGGCATGTATGGCATGAAAACTTATAGAAGAGTACAAAAATGGGGTCTGCAAGTTAACATCAAGAAGACGGAGTGTATGTGTATTGGTGGAACACCAGAGCCACTAGTGTTAGAAAATAACCAAACCATTCAACACTGCACAGAGTATAAATACCTGGGTCTGAAGATAACAGAGGATGGAACTCTAGATAAAGCCATTGAGGAACGCAACCTACAAGGAAGAAGAGCTATTGGCATGCTAAATGGAGTATTGTGGGACCAAACAATATCCAAGGGTAATAAACATCACATCTACAACACAATTATAAAGAGCATAGTAACGTATGGAAGTGATGTATGGCCTCTAAAAAAGTGCAGAAAAGACACTGCTAGCAACCGAGATGGACTTCTGGCGACGAGCTGCAGGTAAATCAAGGCTAGAAAAATTCCGAATACCAGGATTCGGGAAATAATGGGAGCCGGGCATACATTGGTGGACGATGTGAGGACGAAACAGCTAATATGGTATGGCCATGTACAAAGAATGAACGACGATAGGTTACCTAAGCAAATATTAGGCTGGTCACCTCAAGGAAGATGAAAGAGAGGAAGACCAAGAAAGAGTTGGCGAGAGGGTGTTGAAACCGAAATTAGGGACAGGGATCTAGACGTAGACCTGTGGAGAGACAGGGACCGATGGCGGTTGGGTGTCGGAAGACGTCGTAGAACGTTGTAAACCGATCTATATATATATATATATATGTCAAATATTTAATTAACATTTTTAAACTTTACGTATTCTTATATGTATGTAAAAACAACAAAAAAAATGTAAAATATTTTCTCAATTTTCCTATAAGGCATGTAGCAAATAATGTGTCCACTGTAAAAATTATCTAGCTTGGAAACACAAAGTCGTAAAAATTCCAACTGCCATAAAATACGTTCAGGTGTCTACATTATGGATAGAACAAAAATGCATGTACACACGAAACAATAGATCTAGTCGTATTTTCCTGTATTAACCGTCTACTATGACAAATTTTACATTTTCTTTTTCCATTAGAAGTTATAAAATGTATTTTAAATTAAAACAAAAACAACATTTATAACTCACTATATTTACATCCAGATCGTATCAAAGTAACCGAAAGAATTTTTAGTTCAGATCTACTACGAATATAAAATGAAAATCTAACATACATAATCCTTTTCTAAAATTTAAATTCATACCATACATCCAACGAAGCAAATTACATGCCAATATTTGATTTAATAATCCATGCAAGCATTCGTACTCGTAGACTAAAACTCGGATCTTAACAATTTTGCGATTGAATACATTCTGTTCCAGTCAAAGTGCATTTTCCGGTATTAATCTGAAACTTTACTAAGAAACCGAATGTCATCTACATATTGTTCCTTTTCTATTTCTTGTAAGAAATCGATAAAATATAAATATAAGAGTAAAGTTTTTAAAAAACGAAGCAAATGAAATTCTAATTTTACATGAACGTTTAGGATACTATGGAATAATTAATTAGTACAAAAAAATTAAAAATGCAGTGTATAACTTAACGTTTGAAGCAAAATATTAATTAGGTAATTCTTTGCTACTTCATATGTGTGTAAAACTGTTTGAAAATTTCCTAAGAATAAAAATACCTTAATTATATTCTCAGTACGAACTCAAAAGGACGTAGAAACGATTTTAATAAACCAAATTCCGAATAAATTAAAAAAAATCTAAAAGACAACTTTTCTTTCAACCTTAATTTCCAATTACATTTTGTGTAACAGTTAAAGAGTAACCATTTTTGTTGACATCGGTATTCAATTTTTCGATACTTTACTATTTTAAGTAGTAAAGCAGTAGTGTTTCTGCACTAATTTATGCCAATTGCTATTCTATATTTTAGTTTCTTTATTGTTTATATGACATTTTCGTGGTTGCTTGGAATTCACTAGAGCCGATGAATTTCTTTGGGGCAATCTTGTAGAAATCTGAAGATTACCTGATGCCAGATCTTAATTGTCATTGTAAATATACCATATAGTGGCAACACCGACTATCGTTTACATAACGTCTTTATGTTAACACGTAAATGTTTAATCCCCCGTGAGTCTTTTTTTAGGTCAAAACCAAAAACGGTGAGATGGCAAATGGCACATCGACAAAGGTGACATAATATAATTTTTCTGGGTATTTTGGGCGGTTACATTGCAATATCACATAGAATAGTATATTCTCTAACAAGTTTGGAATATAAACCAAACGTGTTACAGACTATACTTTTTCTACGACAGAGAAAGTGAGTATCAATAAAAAACTTTAAACAATTTACCATAGTGATAGTTTTGTTGTCTATTTTAAGCTAGTACCTTTTATTTATAGTGGTAGTTTCCATCCATTTTTATTATTCAGGTTAAGGTTAAAAAACAATGTCTTTTATTGGCGGATTATTAATTAAAAATAACACAGCTAATAGTGTTTAGTTGGTTCAGTTGTTTAGTTATTATTTTATTACGAACGTTTATTAAATAAATTTACTTGTGTACAGTATATGATTAAAAAATTATTGTTTATTACTCAACTTTAATCTAATTTAGAATTTATGGGTTAACTAAGATGGTAAATAACTGAATTAGTTTCTCCGGAAGCATTCTACCCTAGAGGAGTAAAGTTTTTGTGTGGCATTTGATTGTATTCCTGCGATATGCATTGGGAAATCTGAAACATTGTCTCATACATTGTGTATTTCTAATAATTTATGTGTATATAAACAATCACTTAAGGAGATGAGTAATTTATCATAATGTGCAAAGTAAATGCTTGTTTTACTCGCACGATACAATAAGCTTTCGATAACTTTCTTTTCAAGGTTTAATGCATCGATACCTCAAAAATAATAAAAAACCCAACTCACTGACAGAAATCTTCATTAGCACATTGTAAACCACATTATACTCAGTATACTATTGGCGCGGAGTAATAAACCTGTCAGAATTACCGAATCTCCCGTATTGCAGTGACGTAGGTACCTGATACGTTTGGAAAATTATATTTTTAGTAGGTAAATATATTATAATTGTAAAATCTATCTTGATATGAATTATTATGTGGTTTCTTTTATTGTTTCAATCCTTACTTTGTGGAATCTATTTTTCATAGTAAATAACTTAATTCAGCAATATTCCACCGTATCTTGGTATAATACCCACATCTACGACTATGATTCTCGTTTCGTCAGTACCTGGGCTGATGGCAACGTGTTCACACAGATTAAACTATTGTTCTCAGACCCTAGATGGGTCGATATGCTGCAAGAGCGGCACAATGATCGTATTTTGGTTAGAATTTATTGGTTTTTACTTAACCGTAGAAGTACCGCTTTCACAAGAAAATATAGAATTATTTCAAGCAATTATGATTTATTACTCCGCGCCAATAGTATACAGACTTTAGCCTATTAGCAAAGAATAAATTTATTTGAAATCTGTAGAAAACTTTTTATGTCAGTGTATTTCTTTAAATAAAATAACTGATACATATCAAAGTTATGCATTAACATTTTAATAAACTGAAAGAAGAAATGAGTACAAAACCTTCTTTATTCCGTAAAGTGAAGATAATGGCTTAAAGGCAAGTACCTTAGGTTTGAAACTCTGCAGCTAAACGTAATTACTTTTTATTTTGATTCCTGCTTATGTTCAACCTGGTGTAAGGGGGCATTACTTGTCTAGCTTCAAAAACTTTATATGTGTTGGAAATGACTGTAAATGTGTGGTATAACTGCGTTACCAAGGTCATTTTAGGTTCACGATGACTTAAAAAACATTTCTGATTTTTAACCACAATAATTATAAAGATAAACTTTGACTTACTAACGGTAGTGAATAACACACTAACTTATTAAGTTAAACACTGTTCGTACATTACATAGTTCTATTGTTCATAATCTTGGTAACCTTCGTCATATATATGCGAAAGCATATGTTCGTAGTATGTAGATTGCGATACCTCCATCAGCAAATAAAAATCTGACAATAACTAAAATAAATTTTGTATTTTTATTGTTACAATAAACTATTAATTTGTATTTTTTAAATGATTCAAACCGCTCTGGTATATAGGTACCTACTCACAGATTACACTTTCAAACAACATTAAAAATATTTAGAGGTTACATTTTTTGGAAGCTAATTTTACGTTTATGTGTTTTTTAAAAATGAGTTATACTAGAACTTAAAAATTAAATTGTATCATTTATACCCGATATTACTACAATTAAGTATCTTTAATACATTTTTCTAATAATTGTCCTCAAACGCAACGTTATGTTAACAGGCACGAGATGGTCGTACGTGAGCTCATTCCGTAACAAGTGCGAGAATATTCTCGCACGATGTTTTGGAATCTAACTATTCTGTAGTTAAAAATTAATCCATAATGTTAGTATTCTAGAATAGGAGTAGAAAAAGAATTTTTGAAGAATAAGTTTTCGAAATATAAGTTTAAAATTATTTTTGGTGTAATTGTTCGTGGTATCTTCACATATTATGTAATGATTTATCTTGAATTAGAAACGCCCAGTTAGGTGGAGTAAAAGTAATCGAAACTCTAAAATTCGATTTTGACTTTATTTTCCAATCTTTAGTAATTAATTTTTACCCTATATATGAGTATTTTTTATATGCTACTTATGAGCAATATGGTGCTGGCAGCAAAATTCAAATTGTTTTTTATTTGTTAATGAATATACAAAACTTTTTAGTACATGTTTATTATAAATTATCATTTTCTCTTGTTTAAATTTAAATTAGACTCTCTCTTATGCTTTGTTTGGCCCATGATACTTAAACTGCTCCTAACTATTGAAAAACAATGTTAAAAGCAACTGTTTTATTAGCTTCATTCTATATTTTGTTCTAACTAATCTAACAGTTCTTACTCAAGACATGGCCTAACATGAGAAAGTTAACTCCGAAAATCAGATAAAAAAAATCATGTCTTGGGAGTTCATAAGCTAAACGTTGCATAATAAATATTAATTTAATTAACCCAATTAATTGCGATGCGTGAAAGGGTTTTCTTTTTATTTTTTTAAATACGCTATACCATTGTAGCATGTATTTGAAATCATTTTAACAAAAACCTAAAACTTATTAAATTATGAGTTATTATATAAAACCAAACACGCATTCAATTTGCTGAATACATAATAAGTAACTAAATTAGGACGGAGTTTATAAAAAAAAAACAATTTTTTTGTTTGAACTTTTAACCTAAGAATTCATGAATGGATAGGTAACAAGACTAATTAAAGCTAAAATAGAGATATGTGCGTTGAGTCATTATTTAAAAAATATTTATTTTCTGTATTTATTTCTGCCCTAATTATAACAGTATTACAATTTTTTTTCCAATTTTGTTTATTTTTTATTAATTTTTAGTCATTTCGAATTATGCATTAGATCAAACTTAAACTTTTGTTGTTGTGCATTCTAAAACATAACTTTTTATCAGAATAGAAAAACATAAAAACAGATGCAAAACAAACGTTTAATGATAAACATCAATTTAACAAAATTATAACTATATTATTAATATTAAAAAAACGAACTAATAAATACAAATCGGAAAAACTTTTTCCCCATTTTAACTTTAACATTAATTTGTGGTATTCCACAAAAATATTGCAATATAAAATAATAGTTCAGGTATGACTACTTTCATTATTTATGCATTCCTGTAGTGGTCTAGGCATTATTGCTATTAAATTTTGAATATAGGCAACTCCAATTCCCCCTCACGCATTTTAAATTGTTAGTCTCGAATGATCTTTGTCAAAACGTACGTTATTTATTTTAGGGTTTTTTCGTGTGTGTTTTTTAGAGGTTTTTGGTGCAAATATAAAATATGGAAGGTGACCAGTACCTACAGTACTCCATGGTCAACAAGAAAAACATGTTGTTTCTGAGAATCACCACTTTGGTTTCCCGACTTGGTCATCAAGACCCTCCCGGATAATTAAGAAAAACACAATTTCACAAAACACATTCACATTACACACTTAATTAACATTATTACATGTGAATACTAGGGTGGGTAAGGATTGGCATGTTTACGTTTTAGGCTTTTCCTAAACCTTGAAGTAAATGCTTTGCCAAGACGAACCAACCCACAATTGTCACCACACTGTACAGGTTTATACTGATCTTCTGGGGCACCATACATAACACTTACATCACAATACAATATTTAAAATGTACCATACGATTAAATAAATACATCTTTGTCAGTTAACTCCAAATCTTTTCAATTATACTGAAATCTGGGTTTTTACGCATCAGCAATACTGTTTTGCTGAAGCCAATTTTAGACTAGCCGTGATGAATGTATAGGTGCATTAGTCTTGTAATCAATTATCATTATCACAGTGAACGTTCAAAAGTGAAATAAGACAATACATATATTTTAACTTGTTGGAAAATGTAGTTATCTTTATCACACAAAACCTGAACAGAAAGCGCCATAACATTTTCGAGAATGTTTAATTTATGGTTCGAAATAGAGGCTTCCGTCAATTACCCAGCAAAGTCCTGGCCCGCGATATTTAACCGAATTTATACATTTAACAAAAAATCGACCACTATGTTTTTAAAATTAACGCGATCGGTTTCGTATCGAGTTGTAAGGGGTCAAAATACCTTCAAAGGTCAATTCGGTGTTCTTCAACTTTTTATAAAATGTGTAAAATCAAAGTCCATTCACATAATAAACGTTCGTCAGTTGTAATTTTTTTTTAATTTAGGGTACTTTTTAAAAAGTGTATTTAATTTAAATACTAAAAATGGCACCGAAACAGGTCCTCTATATCGTGACGTTAATGTTTGTATAAATAACATAATATGGGTTGTTGATTTGTAAAAGTAAAAAATTAGTAGTGTTTTAAGTAAACAAACCACCATTTATATTTGATTTGTACGAGCAATGACGTCACGACCAATGCCAATGCGCTTAAAAAATGATTTTAAAAGATAGTGTTTTAGAAATTTTTAGAATGAAAATATTTAGTACTGAGAAGATTATATATTTTTTTGTAGTACTGGGGTTTTCTTTCACGTATACGATTCAACAATAAAATAGAATTTAAATATAAAGTTTATGAAAACACCCAATTGTTAGTGTTACTGAAGGTTTTTTCATCATTGAAAAGTCAAAGAGCTCCTTAACATACCGCATGGCAAATTGTAAGCGTCGTCTTCTGCTGTCGATCGTTAACAATTCGTTAGTGGCGGTTTTATATTGTTTTGTTCCGATTTCTTTCAAACTAGCTCAAACTATTACACGACATCCAGGAAATTCAGTTTCATTTTTTGCATTAGTGTAGCTTGTAAAAGAACGATCTCTTACATAGGCTACTACTTCCTTGTCTTCAGCTGACGTTGATATTTTTCCTTTACCATTACCAGCCGCTCTGGCTACTGTATGTTCAAGATTCCATTTCCGTCGCATTTGTCCAACAGTAGATTGCGAAACATTTAAAATCGAGAAATTTCGCAAACACTTCGATCGCTCTCAAAAATCTATTGTGGTATGAACAGGCATTTCAAACACGTAATCACAAAACTTCTACTGAAGAAATAATTCAAACAACACACTAACATTTAAACTACATTAAAAAGACGTACTGATAGATGGTTTACAGATGGTATATTTTGCTTGGTGTCGGACAGATATTCGACATCAAAATGTCCGCGGAATACCTGTATACGTATCATTTTGATCATATTTTAGATTTGTAAAAATGTGAGTAACAAGTGTTAAACAATAATATTTTTGTAAATAATAAAACATTTAGTATGAGTCATATTATAAAAGCAAAAAATATGTAACTTTTAGACCAAATTTTTCTATATATAGTGTGTAACACGGGCTACCAGACGTAAGGGAAATTAATAATGAAAAAGCATTAAAGGATCAACTAATATTTCTTTGACTGCATTTAAAACTGAAACAATAGGCGGTTGAATGTTAAATTAACATTAACAACTTATTCATCATACCTATTTTATATTATATTTATTAAAAACCCTTATAGTTTTTAAAAAATATTACTATTAATAATCGTCTCATTATTATTAAGAACAGAAGAAAAAATAAAAATTGTGACATGGAATTTACAACGAAACAGTTTGAAAAGAACAACTGTGAAGAGCCATGTAAGCATCTGTCGGTATAAGTGGGTTTGCGATACACCGAATGACCTAATTTGCCGTTGAGTGCAAGCAAAAATGACTGAAATTGACCGAAAACGAGTAAACGGTGAAGAGGTGGGAGTACCCGGTCGCTAGCGTCGTTTGAAGTTATCTGCAATTATATGCACCACTCTACTGCTTGCTTGTTATTAGTCAATTTCAGTCGTCTTTGCATGCATTTTTCGCATGTTAAATATTATTTTATCGAAAAATGAGAATATACGTTTTGTTCCTTTTTATTTCACCTTTCAATTTTTTTTTATTTTTGACAACCGGACTACCACACAAGCATTTAGCCTAGATTAAATCTATTGTTTTAAAAAAATTTAATCGCAACTATGCATAAACTAATAACCCGACAATTTCAGGGTTTTGCACACATTAAGTATGTATAATTATCTCCTGTTTTCCGAAAGAGATGCTACATTTCAAAAATGACGGATCTACAAATTTTTAAAGAGAAACATAAATATTCCACTTTTTCAAATTTTTTTCGGAAAGTTATTATCCGATCCAGTCGAGTTAGTGGTCATTTTATTTGTATTTTTATCCTCTACAATTTTTTTTTACACCATTAACGTTAGTTATTAGTTTTACTAAACTGGAAAAATAATGAAATAAGCACGTTTTTTGCATTTAAATGCTAATAAACAATATAATAATAATTCATTTTTGGTATAAAGGTACTTTATACTATTTACAATTACATGGCATAGGCGGTATCCTACTATTATTTTTGTCAATAATTTAATTATAATTTGTTGTATTGATTAGGGTATTATGTGAAAAGATTTGAGTTATGAATTTCATCTTCATTTGCGTAATTTATTTATCAAACACAAGCGTCTGTTAGTTTATGGATACGGGCATCTCAATCCGATTATACAAAAATCCTCCTGCGTTTTTTTTATCAATGATATTAGCAGTTCTGTTAAAAAGTTGTTTCTTTACCCTTAGATGTCGTGGTTGTCTTTAAAATTCGAATTTTTTGTGTTATAAGGATTTTTGAACCAGGGGTTGCTAAAGTTTTATTGTCATCAAGAAAGAAGGTTGCAAGTTGTTTCTACTTCTAAAGGGAAGATTGTTGCTACAAAGATATGCAACTAGGTTTTTGTTGGGTCATCTAATGCATCCACATGACCGTCTTCTTGTCATACGAAACATCTTCAAACATTAGATTGTAATATTTTTTCAGTTCATTATAAAATTATGCTACATATCTCGAAAAATAGACCAAATTAAAGAAAAGAAATATAGTTGTGTCGTTGTAAACATCTATAAAATGAAGAAACGTCGGAGGGACAAAAAAATTATTTTATAATGGGCATAGCGTGGACGTGAAACAGCTTACTGTTTGACAACTTATTTTAAAAAAGAAAATTTGCGCTATGGTTCTGCAACAAACACAATTGAATATAAAGCAAGTTTCACATCAATCATTGTACATATTAAACGTCAAATTCTAGCTTCACTCAAATTTAATTTATCAAATAAGTTTGACAATGGCGGTGTTTTATCGTTGCCAAATTAATTTGATCAGTGTTGGTTTTGCCTGGTTTTTTATTTTTATAAACTTTAGAGATAGTTACCAACAATTTTTAAATTCTGGGTCTGGCTCTAGTTGTGAATTATTATACTGATCGTAAATATTGGAGGTTAATGGTGTTAAGCTGAATACCTAACGAGTTAAGAAAGATAATAAACACAAAATGCTATTTATTAGTATTATGGGGTAGGTTAACCGTTACGTAAAGATATTTTGCTAACGGAGAATCTTACACAAGTTTAATGTACTCAATGAGACTGGGACTTCCCACATTATCCCAAATTATTTCAGAAACATGTACACTCGTGAAATTTAAAACTTGGACACCACAATTTCTGTAAACAAAAGTTTGCACATTGTGAAGCGGGCTTAAGGGTATCATTTACAATTCTAACAGCAGGTAGTCTCAGCAGGGGTTATCTTATAGAAGGACTGTAGAATGAATCATTACACTAAGCACGTTTTAGAAAATAGGTAATTTACGTTGCTTACTTAATTTTTTTCTTTAAAGAATATATTTGAAGGTATCGCTAATTAAACACCATAGCTCGATTAATTATCGAATCAAAATTTTGTTTAGGAAATGTTTACAAAATAAAATTAGAAATAATTTTGATTTAAAAACGTCTACAAGCAATAACTTTTAAATTAAATCAAAAACTAAACATGGTTATTTGGGTTGACTGATTATTACTTATTTTTAAATAAATCTAACCTACTAATTATTGTAAGTTATTAAAAAAAATCATTAAACTCTCTATTCATAATATTTAGTCCTTACAAAATGTATATTTTATGACGTTTCATTTTTTCTGTAGTTAATATAAAAAGTGAAAATAAAAACTAAGGCAATTCTTATTGTCAACGTATATATTTAGTTTTTGACAAGAATTTATTACATAATTATAATTAAGATACCAAGTTATAGTTTAAAATTAAATGAAAACGTTTTTTTTTTAATAAAGGTATTACTATATAAATAAATATAAGAAATCAATAATGGGTGTGACCTCCATTATTATTGATACATTCTTGGAGGCGTCTGCTCATTGACGCTATCAAGGTATCAATATAATTAATATTAATCGTTTCCCATGCGGTATCAATGGCTGCAATTAGTGCATTACGGTTTACTGGTATAAAATTTGGCCCTTGTTGTCTTCGGATAACAGCAAGTATTCGAGCCCAAACATTTTCGATAATGTTAAAATCTGGGCTTTTGCTGGCCAGGGTAACAGCTCCAAGTTATTTGCTTGTATCCAGTTGCGCACAACCTGCGAAGTATAGGGTCATCATATCCCGATAGTTAATTATCGAATGTTCCAAGAAAATATGTGTAAATAGTAAATGGAATCCACTAACGTAACGTTAAGTCGTTAATTATAGTTACAAAACTCTCCTTTCTTAAGATATAGTTTGTACACACTTGAACAACAAACCGAGGGACAAACAGAACAACGAACCGAACGGAAATCGGAACAATAATTTGGACGGTGCTACGTACGAATTTCAGAACAGATTCGCAAGTCCTGATTGTTCCACGAACGGTTTGCGGCGTTCCCGCAACTTGTCGGTTTTTTCTCCAACATCAAAAAAAATGCGCGCGAATGCGTTTGCAGGTTTGGACGAATCTAAACAAAACGGCGAACAAACTTATGCGGGAGAATTAAATTATTTATTTTTTGTCCTCCCTTTTGTGGGTTTGTTGTGTTTTAGGTAATATTATGGAGTTGACAGAAGCAAAATGTTTTAAATTAATCAGTGTTTAAGAATGCAAGAAAAAAATGATGTCTCTTCTTATTTTACGCAATTTTCTCTTCTCAATAATAAATATATATAAACTGAAAACTACTGAAAATAATTATGGGAACAGCACAAACGTTCCGTTTGTTGTTCCGATTGTGGAAATCATAAAAGATCATTTGTCGTTCTGCTTGAATTTCGGTTCGTTGTTATGTTTGTTGCTCGGTTTGTTGTTCAGGTGTGTACGAAGCTTTACAACTTAAGCAACAATTTTTGGCGAATAAAGATTAGTTTGTGATGTAATATTAGAAACACAAATTTATATCATATCAAATTTATGACAACTTAAAACCAAGAACGTGTATGTTATTGCTAAGAAATTATTAAGGAAAAAGCGCAATTGCAGTGTAAATATTTATAATTAGATATTTTCGAAAGTTTATAAGTCCTCTATTGTAATCTTAATACTTAAAAGAAAATCCTGTCCATTAGCATTATAAGGAAATGGCTTTTACTTTATGAATAAGTTTCAATAACAATAGAATATCCTTGCTTGTTTAATTTACTTCCTTTGAGTCATATTGCTCTAAGGGTTGTTACATTGGTCATTAGAAGTATGTAATAAATAAACAATTACCTACTGTTTGAGAAGGGGTAGTGTGAACCAATAAATAAAGTAAGAAATGTAAATTCCATTTTAGTTTAAAATTTCAAGTGTTGTGAAAATGCCACCTCATCTCGGTGCTGATTTGAAAGCGCGGATTGTTTCGGAATTAGCGGCGGGCCGTAGCGTGCGTAAAATTTCACGTATGTTAGATATACCAAAAGCACCGTAGGGCATTACCGAGTAAAATGGAATCTTGAACACACTTTGGAAAGAGCCATCGGAAGTGGTAGACCTAAAGTATCTACACGTGCTCAAGATCTCGAGTTGTTTCATTACGTAACAGAACAACCATTTGCTACATACTCAGGGCTATAGCAGATACACATTTTCCCGGATGCCGTATAACTGCACAAAAAGATTAAAGGAGATGGGAATAAAGAAGTATAATGCTGCTGCGAAAGAAGTTCTCAGTGACAAAATATGAGACGTCGTCTGGAATTTGCAAGGCGATATGTGAACGAACTTTTGGAATTTTGGAATCGAGTGATTTTAGCGACGAAAAAACGTTCAATAGCCGCAACGATGGACCACTAAAAGTTTTTAGAATGGAAGGAACTCGTTACGAAAATAATCACATATGTCCTAAAAACGAAGTGGTTATTTTTCTGTGAATGTGTGGGGTTGGGTTAGCGCGGGGTCCAGGAGTTTGTTGGGCTATCGATGGACGTCTTGATTCTGCTGCGTATTTAGATATTTTGGAAACTATTATGAAACCTTCAGTCGAAGTGTTTTATCCAGACGAAGATTATATTTTCCAACAAGTAAGTATTCTTATTTCACTATACTTTCTCCAAAAATAGTTCGGGTCTGTTGAATTAACATTTTCATAATGTATTTTTGTTGTTAAAGGACAACGCCCTTATTCATACTTCGCGGGTTGTGCGCAATTGGATACGAGAAAATAACTTGGAGCTGTTACCCTGGCCAGCAAAAGCCCAGATTTTAACATTATCGAAAATGTTTGGGCTCGAATACTTGCTGTTATCCGAAGACAACAAGGGCCAAATTTTATACCAGTAAACCGTAATGCACTAATTGCAGCCATTGATACCGCATGGGAAACGATTAATATTAATTATATTGATACCTTGATAGCGTCAATGAGCAGACGCCTCCAAGAATGTATCAATAATAATGGAGGTCACACCCATTATTGATTTCTTATATTTATTTATATAGTAATACCTTTATTTAAAAAAAAGTTTTCATTTAATTTTAAACTATAACTTGGTATCTTAATTATAATTATGTAATAAATTCTTGTCAAAAACTAAATATATACGTTGACAATAAGAATTGCCTTAGTTTTTATTTTCACTTTTTATATTAACTACAGAAAAAATGAAACGTCATAAAATATACATTTTGTAAGGACTAAATATTATGAATAGAGAGTTTAATGATTTTTTTTAATAACTTACAATAATTAGTAGGTTAGATTTATTTAAAAATAAGTAATAATCAGTCAACCCAAATAACCATGTTTAGTTTTTGATTTAATTTAAAAGTTATTGCTTGTAGACGTTTTTTAAATCAAAATTATTTCTAATTTTATTTTGTAAACATTTCCTAAACAAAATTTTGATTCGATAATTAATCGAGCTATGGTGTTTAATTAGCGATACCTTCAAATATATTCTTTAAAAAAAAATTAAGTAAGCAACGTAAATTACCTATTTTCTAAAACGTGCTTAGTGTAATGATTCATTCTACAGTCCTTCTATAAGATAACCCCTGCTGAGACTACCTGCTGTTAGAATTGTAAATGATACCCTTAAGCCCGCTTCACAATGTGCAAACTTTTGTTTACAGAAATTGTGGTGTCCAAGTTTTAAATTTCATGAGTGTACAGCAGTACAGGAAGCTCCTTAGCCACATTATTTATAGGTATGTTATTATAACAGCAATTATTTAAATTTCTAGGTACACATTTCCTATTCTTTTCAGACTCTAAATCTACAAACGGAGGGGCGCGATATTGCCTATAAGTTTATTAATTTTTTAGGGTCTTTTTACCATAACTATACGGACATAAAAAGAATTGTATTACTAGCATTGGTGGATGCAAACTACAAATGTTTATTTATTGACGTTGGTGTAGATAGAGGAGTTTTTGATGGAGTGCTCTTCGGACAACACTAAACTATAATAAATTAAATTCAAATAAATAAAAATAAATAAATCAAAAATTACAAAGTGCTGTGCCACAAACTATCATTAAAAAACTGACGGTTGCATAGAAATAACCTGCAAAGCATAATACGACAGATCCAGAAAAGTACAATTAAGTTACATACCTGTATTGGTGACCGAAAGTTAGTTAGTAATTATTGTAGTAGTTTGTAGTTTAGTTCTAAGTTTATTCTTGTATAAACCATTGTCTCACACATTAAACCACTTGTACGGGATACGTTGCGTTATTCGATAACCACGTGGTCGCGAAAGTTAAAGGCGCTGTTGCGAGATTTAAATTTAAAAACAAAAATTTATTTGAAACATATGTGTGTGAAAGTAAAGAATTTGTATTGTTAGTTACAGTGTGGATTTAATTACTGGTAACTTCGTGAAAGTTAAGTCAGATTTGTATTCTAAAAATCGATAAATAATTATTATTCCTGGTATAAAGTACAAATAATTATTATTAAACTTGAAAAGTAATATATGCACATACCAAGTATTACTCGATAAAAGAAAGAAAAAGTTAAGTTATTTGGATGATTTAAAGGAAGAATTTTATATAAAAGTTTTTATAAAAATTATTCATGTAGATTATAACCTCATATCATTGCAATAACTACAGCTTCATTTGAATTTCCACGATGTATTTGTAGTAAAAATGAAAAATAAAAACACAACATTGCGATCTTCAAAAAAGATAGCTAAAAGTAATAAAATTTTACTCCTCCAATTAACATCGACCAACAGTGTTGTTTCCGTTGTTGTTGTCCCCAAAGTGTTTTTAGGATATTTTTATTAGATATCAGAACACTTAACATTGTGTACTAGAAAACGTTTTGAGTAATAATTTATAAAATTTAAAACCAACATATTATAAAATATAGGAAAAAATATTTAACAATATTTCAAAACGTACCAAATTACAGTCTTTTTTCTTTCTTTAGTTGTGTTATTATTTTCAAAAACATGTTTAATTTCCATCGGTGAAGAGACATAATTAAAGTTTCACTTTTTGTTTCTGATTGGCAATGGATTTATTAGAATAATATTTAATTAGAGAGTTTTTGGATATCGTAAAATCAAACGCTAAAATTACTTGAGTTCCTTACTTCATTACGCATCCGCAGAAGATTTTACGATATTCAAAGCTCCCTATTATGAAACTATTAAACTAAATGTTTCATAATGTGAATATTCTAATAAATCCATTGCAAGTTCAAGTCAAAAAAATTAAAACTTTACCGGTAGAAATTAAACGTGGTTCTTTTAAAATAATAATACTACTAAAAAAAAAATCCGATTAGGATTTGAACCCTAAGTACAATCTGAAATATTGTTAAATATTTTTTTAAATATTTTTAATATGTTTGGATAAATTTTAGAAATTAATACGCAAAACATTTTCGAGTAGACATTGTTAAGTGTTCTGATAGTAAAAATATCTTAAAAACACTTTGGGGACATATAAATCGGATGTTTCAAATTTCCCCATGTTAAACAGAGTTCTACAGATTATCCAGGACACACGGTATATTGTTGATTTTTTTAGTATTTTATCTAAATACAAGATGAAGTAATTGTTAAAATAAGAAGTTTGACAAATGAATAAAATTGTCTGCTAAATTTGCAATTGATTGCCATCTTCTATAGAAAACGAAACCTTATTTTAAATTGGGCCATTTGTTTGTACTAACTGATACTTCTTATTTTATTCTTCGATCGTACCTATAGAAGGTATATAATATGCATTCTTTGGATGAATAATAAAAACAATTGTTATACGTTGAAATGTTTGGTAAACATTACAGTATTTTCATTAAATAAAATAAGTAATTTTCATAGACATTTCTGTAGCATAATATGAGATTTTAATGGGAAAAGGTTTAAAATGTTGCTGTTTACAGAAATTTGTAAGACGTTGAAAATGTTCATTGCACGTAGTTCAAGTTTTGCTATGTAGACTATTGGGAGAATTGCTACTTCACCTGGGAGACCTGACTTGAATCCATATCTACTTTTGTTTTCTACAAGATAATAATTGGAATGTTTGTTTTATTCGATCTAATGACCTTTTTCAAAGTTCGTCGCCAGCACTATTGAAAATTAAATTAAAGGAGTTCATTGATTTTGTATTGGTAAAAATAAATAAGTCGTAATATCGTTAGTTTAAAGTTCAATCTAAAAGTAATATATAGCAAAAACCTAAGAAGTAGATAAATCAATATATTGCTTCAATAACTCTTAGATAGTGTCAGCTCTTAATCCATGCCGCTTCATAGTTCATCAATAGAATGAATACACATTTCACACCGAAATCAATATACATCTTAAACTAACGTATGGCTTACGATAGATTTATTTCTTTAATAAAAATTTCTGTCGTTCAAATTATTCAACTACATCTTTCTTAGGAATTTTAAGAAACTTATATCTGTTATAAAAATTAATTACCCAGTTTAATGCATTAATTTATTAAATTACATTTGTCTTTGTTAAATATTTCAGAAAACAGGGGCGTGTTGTATATGTTTAAACTGACAGATGTCGTCTCTTATATGTAGGTGTTTTGGTGCACTTTTAAATTAGTAAAGCTTTCAAGTATTACTAAGAACTACGGTCAGAGTACTTTTATACTTTTTCCCAGAAAATCAAGGGATCATACAAACAATCACTTAATCTAATCTAGGAAAAAAATAACCATGGATTATATTCAGATAAGCATATCATGAATCTATTTCAATTAATGAAAAATATTAAACGAAATTTTTTTAAATTATTTGACAAAATTGTGTAATATACTATTCATTCATTAAAAAAATTACTTTGTGCTTTATCTTAAATTGTCTTCAACAAAAGGAGATATATACATATTTAATCCACGTCATCTGCAATAAAGAATTTGTTGAAATAATCAATAAAAAAAATTTTAAATAACTTTTCCCGCGGCCACCTCCACGACTGCGTTTAGAAACACTTAGATGATCGTGGGTGAATGTGATCTGATGTGACTCGACAATATCGCTCGCTAACGTAACAATTACATTACCATCATTTATGAACAACTGACAGTGTTGACAAATAATGACTAAGACTGAGCAAACAAAGCACATTTTTTAAGTTGACAAGTAATTAACATTGTATGAAAGTGATAATAATATGGAGCAGAAAAAAATAGCACAGAAAATACCATTAAAAATATTTAACTTAAATATTGCCGGAAAATGTGGAAATGGGACTGCGCATGTCGGGTAACTTTCAACCATGTACAAACTGCGGCAAATAAAGTGAACGCTTCAGAGTAGTGTACCTTAACACCAAACTGATTGTTTCTGAAGGGCAAAATTCAGTGACCCAGAGTAACATTTCTGAACGCAACCCTGTAGTATAATATTGAGTGCAATTACATTGAGTGTTGAAAATATCTTTCAACAATTTCCATAAAATAGTACAACTAAGCTTCTACAATTTTTCTTATATTTAGAAAGACTTTAGAAGTGAAAGTATAGACAGAAACAACTGCCTTCAGATCGCTCGAAAAACCTTTCAAAATAGAGAAAAGCTGTAGAAGTTTGGTTGTCCTATTGTATAGAGGTTGATGAAAGATATTTTTTGAACAATTAATTTAATTGTTTATTTAATGTTTGAAAAAGTTTGCTGATTAATAAAAAAAATGGTTTTCTGAAAAATTATCAGTCAAATTTTGAATGTGCTTAGATAGTCTATAAGAGAATAAAATACCTTCAAATGAGAGTTATGCAACTTGACCCCTTTGCCAATTAAAACTTTTGAAACAAGAACTGTCGGAGACATGGTGTTGACGTTTCAAGATCACATTTGACATTAAAAGATTGACGGTATTTTGCCAAAAGGGCGAAAACGCCATAATGCTCAAAATTATGCTTTTTGATACATGCGAAAAAGTGCAGGTGTTTTTATCTACAGCAAGAAGGACCAATGTGTAGATACTAAAATACAGCCGCAAATAAGAAAAAAACAAATTCGTAACTTCTTGTTATACCTAAAGGACGAAACAGCTAATAACTCTGTAAGTGTTTTATGTAAGTATTTTCATTGTCAAAAACAGCATTATATACACATAGATACAAGTCGCAGCAATATTAATAAAGATCTTTGTATGGAGTTAACTTCACAACTATGTATTATTCGTCCTTCTCGCCGACCAACTTTTAGAAATTTAATCTATGATGAACATACGTGTTGATACAATAATTCTTGCTATCGTTGTCATATTTTATTTATTTATAAGAACCTACTTAAGCATAGTTGGTTCGATTATTTTGTCAACATCATTTATTTATGTATCCGTATAGTACATTCTTAATATTGTATTGTGATGTAAGTATTATGTATGGTGCCTAGAAGATCAATATCAACCTGTATAGTGTGGTGTGAAAACTGTGTGCAATTGTGGAATGGTTCGTCTTGGCAAAGCATTTGCTTCAAGGTTTAGAAAAACCACTAAAACCTAAATATGCCAACCCTTACCCACCCTAGTATTCATACGTAAGAATATTAATTAAGTGTGTAAACATTATACAAGGTAAATAAGAACATAAAATATAACAGCACAACTATTGTGTGACGACAAGCACCAGTCACGACAATGACGATAAAAATTCAAGGTAAAAAAAATAGCAAACAAAATAATGGAAAACAGATAGTCAGGAGAGATAATACAAAATATTGCTCAATTTCAGATGTCTTTCAAATTAGTACACCATAATACAGCTTTGTCCTTTAAGTGATGATATGTTTACAAATCCTCTATTAAACATTGTTAATTGTCAATCCTCCACAATATGTACAGCGGTCTTTGGTTTGTTTCACAGTCACAATTTGGATCAGAAATTGCACTCCATTTAAAGAACATAAAGTTGCATTTTGAATGGTCTGTTCTTATGCGACTTATCTATTTTGATCAAAGCCCGCGATTTATATAGTTATAAGAAGTTTATTGAAAACATCAACTTCAAACCAAAATTTGTTTTACTCTTCAACTTCAGAAACAGCAACACTTTAGTCTTGCAACCATACAGGACTTTGAGATTTAAGTCATTTATCTGGACGGTTCACAATATCATTCCAAATTGGTAAGTATTTATCGTCGAATTTTTGATGGAGTAATACTACAAAAAACAGGAAGCCAATCTAGAAAAGTAGATTTAATGGTTCTACCAGTTATACACATAGTGCAATTCAACTGGTCATATTTTTTTGTATGATAACTAGTTAAGCAGACAGGAGCACAATATTCTGCTGTAGAAACAACTAATTCCAATGCAGTTGTACAAAGTGTCTTTGCATCTGCTCTCCAAGTCAATTCAGCTGATTTTTGAACAACATTATTTCTTGTTTTCATTTTTTGTTTGACTTTTTCTAAATGATCTTTGTAAATTAAAAACGTATCTAAAGTTACTCCCAGATAAATGGGGTTAAAATTATTGTTTAATTTTCTATTATTGAAGATAACATTAAGTTTTCTACTTTTTTCTCTATTACTTAAATCAAAGTATGACACTTTTGATTTGTTAAGATTGGCCGCATAATCGTCGTTTTTTGAAATAATTTTCCATAATAAGCAAATCAGATAACTTACTTTCAATTTTAAAAATTGAATGTTGAATTAAATTGCCGTATTATTGGCGTAGACAAATTTTCGACATTGAAACGAAAGAAGATCAGAAATATATACATTAAAAAGAGTGAATGCAAGAACCGATCTATGTGAAAGACCATTATTTGAACATCTCAACAACTTCTACAGGATTGAATTCCTGCTTGTTCAATTGGTAATTTCTCTTCAACTAATGGATTTATTCTTTGAAAAATTAATCTTTCTAAAACCTTATAAATTACACTTAACAAACTTATTAGACGATAAGGAGTGAGGCCTGTAGGAGGTTTATTTTCTTTAAACTTAGTTTCTTTAAATCTGTTTGTAACTGACCTGTATTATAAATATCTATGAGAAACATAAGCAGCCATTTTAAACGGAATTTGAAGTCCATTTCTTGAAAAACTAAGTACGGGGTTTGGAAATTAGTAATTCTTTGCCTCCCGCTCAATAGGGACTGCACCAGTTGCACTTCTTGACTTCATTATCTTGCAGTTTTAGAAAGTATTATTTCCGTGAGTCAGGTGCCTGACTAAAAGTGTTGTTTGTGTATAGCTCCTGGAGGTGATATAGAACTCCTGGGTAGTAATTGTGTAGGTTGACTGAAGTAAGCACCCAGATTAAATTAGATGCAACTAGGTACGTATGCAACCAGATCAGATTTGGAAATAATTAATCTTAGAATAAACACTATTTAAACAACATTTAAAGGGTCGAAAATGAGATCTCGCTCGGCCAGGACGGCAATCCACCCAGACAATTGATGCGACCAATCCAATACTCCACAAAGTAACGGATTATGTAATAGCTATTTACATTCGAATGCGGTAAGTTCAAATTTAAAGCGCGACAACTTTAGTTTAAGACACGAGCCCGAAGGGCTCTGTGTCTTATTAGTTGAGCGTTGTAGAAGAACTTAACACATGAGATTGTGTATAAAGTTTTTTGGCCGACAAATTTTAAAGTCTAAACTAAAAAAAAAATTTATTGTTGGATTTGCTTAAACATAGTGTGCTTTGATCCCCATATTCAAATTAAAAATAATTTGAGGGCTTTTAATTGTGTGACTCTGTTTTGTGATAGTCAAAATGAGCGATAGTGATGTTAGTTTTACCTCAACACCCCTGAAATAAAGCAATTAGCAGATGGGGCTACTAAACAATTACTACCAGAAAATCAAAAGTACGGTATGAAGCTCAGTATAATGTCTACAAAATTGGTCTAACGTAAATAAAGCAAAAGTCTACTCTGAAAAATGTTCTTCTTGCGTATTTGACACAATTAGTGGATAAAAACCAAATCGTTATGGGCTATCTATTTGATGCTACGATCATGTATTTCTCTTTACGATAATTTAGACATTTTAAAATATGCGAGACTAATATCTTTCTTGAAAAGAAAGGCGGCACTTCATAAACCAAAGAAAAGTAAAGTTTTGAGGCAGATCATATCTCTTCCTTTTATCACCTTATTAATACATCAAGGTGGTGATTTGCTATCGGCGGTTGGAAAAGTAGCAGTGTGGCCGAGTCTTATGTGGAAGAATCCTTAAAAGAAAAGGGAAGTTTCAGAAATGATCACCGAAGTACCATCAACTACTAAAAGACCTGCAATACAAGTTAATGTTACTAATCCTCTAAATACAAATATTCAGTCAGAACAGCTGATTCCTGGTTTATTTTCAAATTCAGAACATTGTATAATAAACGTAAATATTTACAACAATTGTACAGTAGAGAGAGAAAATAAGTAATAACATGCAAAAATTATTTTTATTGTAAATTTTGATAATTATGAATAAATTCTACATGGTTCAAGTATATTCTTTATTCATGTTAATAATATAAGTATTTTACATTCGTCAACATTAGAACATAGACCTTCAAAAGGTAAAATTTAGAAAATCTAATACAGAAAAGGCGTATTGATAATGAGGTACTTTTTAATTGCTGCTTTAAATTGCTTTATCTCTAGTACTTTTACAGTTTCCGGTAGATGGTTGTAAAACTTTATTCCATAGAAATTAGTCGCTTGTTGGGTTTTTTAAGACGAGTGTAAGGTTGATACAGATTACGGTTTGATCGTGTGTTAAGAGAATGAAAATTTTGTATAGTTTCATATTGTTGCTGATTTTGTTTTACATAAAGTAAGGCATGCAGAATATACACTGCAGGAAGCGTCAGTAAATTTAAACGTTTAAATAAAGGCATAGTGTCATTGTGATATTTGGCACCACTCAATACTCTAACTATTTTTCTTTGTAGAGCAAATATGCGCATTGCAGAAGTTGAGTGCCCCCATAGTAAAATACCATAAATCATTTTTGAATAGAATAGTGAGTAGTATGCGCACAGCATTACTTTTTGTGAAGCATTTATATTTCTAAATAAAAAGATTAACGAAGATAAATGTTTGGCAAGTTCATTGCAGTGATTAAACCAAGTGAGATTTGGTTTAAAGTATACTCCTAAGAGTTTACATTTATTTAGGTTTTGATGGCTTCCAATGTCTCTAGTACTAAAATTATAGATTGCGTTTTGGACTCGTTTAAAACTAATTCATTATATTTTAACCATTTGTTTATCTGTAATTTACTATTGCTTACTTTTTTCCGTAGTTGGTCTATGTCAACATCTTTGTTTATTGACGTTATGTCATCGGCAAATAAAATAAATTTATCGGAAAAAACAGAGCTGTCTAAATCATTAATAAAAACTAGGAAAAATAAAGGTCCCAAACTGATCCTTGGAGGACACCTCGATTTATTGGTAGTGTACAGGATTTAACGTGATTTATTTCTACATACTGTTGCTTGTTTGTAAAATAAGATCTTATAAATTTTAGAGCACTATTTTCAATTTTATACCTCTGCAGTTTTTCTAATAGAATCTTATGCGAAACACAATCAAAAGCTTTGCTTAGGTCTAATAATAAAGCACTCACGTAATTACCCATGTCAATACTACTATACAGAAATGTAACAAATTGCAATAATGCGTCCAAAGTGCTTTTGTTTTCTCGAAACCAAACTGATTAACACTAATCGTAAGTAGCTGATTGTGTTCAAAGTGATACAATAATTGTGATTTTAAAATGTATTCAAAGATTTTACTAATTATTGGAATTATTGCAATTGGTTTATAATTGACTACGCTTGACGTATCACCTTTTTGTAAATTGGCAATATCTTGGTTATTTTTAGTACCGTGGGAAAAGTTTTCGCATCGATACATTTGTTGTATAGTTTTGTAAGTATGGGTACTAATATGCTTTTGGTTCTTTTAATCATTGTGCTGTTTATATTATAAACGTCTGTCCAATTTGAATTTGAAAGTTTGTTTATTGTATTCCGCATTTGGACCTCAGAAACATAATTTAAATGAAAGTAATTTTTGGGCGTTTTTATGTCTCTGTTTTTTTGAGGTAATCCTGTGAATGCATAGTCTGTATTTTTTAGAATATCATCAGTAATTGTTGAAAAATAAATATTAAAGCTTTGGGGAGAAATCTTGCAGTCAAATTTGTTCCTAATTTTTCTTTTATTGTTTAAGATATTCCACATAGTTTTGCTAGTGTTCTGTGAGGATTTAATATAAATGTCGTTGGATCGTATTTTACATTTTTTAATTTCTGATTTGTACTGATATTTTAGTGTTTTTAAACTATCGCTTAATTGTAATAATGGATATTTTTATGTAAGTCTGCTATAAAAAGAGGTTGTCACGCATATGTTTTAATTTATCTGTAAACCAATTTGTCTGTTTAGTTTTAGTACCTGTTATTGAGTTATTTTTTATAGGAAATGAAACATGAACCGCATTTTTTAATATAGGAATAAATTTATTAAAAATAATTTCAAGATTAGTATCATCTTCAATGAAAGACCAATTTGTTGAGTCTAGAATGGAATAAACAATCAAAAGCCCTCTCTCGGTAACTGGTTTACTGTAACTAATACTATTGACAGGCGGTCTATAAAGATCTAATTTTCTTTTAATGAATGGTTACATGGAAACGCAAGCATTAAGCAGGAATGGTTTTTAGGGATGTTAGAAAGTCAGTCAGGATATCTACAAATAAATAATTTAAAATTGAGGTTAGTTATTTTGTTTGCCTTACCTGATTTAATTCCATAAAATTACCCGTCATTACACCTTAAATGTACTATGGAGAGTCACATGCTTTCACATTTCTCTGTTATACACATTTTACTCCCGTAAACTAAAAATAATTCCATTAATGCTTTTTATATATAGTTGTGGAATGACCATTGTAACAAAAGGTTAAACGACATTTGTGTTTCGGTTCAAAATGTACAAAATAGATGTCGCTCTTCCCAAAGTACTTACACGCATTTAATTTTATGCTAAAATAAAACATAACGATTTATTTTAAGCAGAATAATTATAGGTAACAAGTAGTTTATTGTACGGGCTTAATTATAGTACCCAAAGTGTGTTTCTTAAATCACCCTCATCGTCCAGTGTTTTTGATGATTTTACCTAATTAGCTACCATATTGTGTGTAAACATCAAACTACCTGTTATTTATAGACTCCTGTCTTAAATGTTTTACAGTGCTAGAGGCCAAATAGTATATTATGCACCAAAGTTGTGAAGTCTAAGCCCCTCATGAAATAAACTGGTGCTAAGGCAATAATGGACTTCACAACCATGGTGTATATACTATTTTTTCTACTACTAGCCAAATTTAAGCCAAAAAATAAAAATAAACATTTTTCTTGTAAAATCAAGTAGCACAGGAATGCAAATAAATCAAAAGCATTAAAAGCTCCATACGTTAATAAACCAACTGCAACTGATTCACTAAACACTTGTGTTGTATATCCCACCTTCATTTTCTGAAAATTATTCTGAGTAATATGTAAATTAGTAGATTTAGGAGCCAATCGCAGCGGTTTAGATTTGTCTGACATGTAGAAATTTTTAATGTCTTTCCAAGATGCTTTTTTGTTATTAAAGATTATATCGTATTTAATCAAGTTATTTTTCACCGACTTCAATAAATAGGAGACATCAAAGAAATAATAGATTTTCTTATCGTTTACGAGAAGGTATGGTTTTTCCGGTGATACATCTATTCTTTTAATTAGGTTTCGAAAATTTTACTACTGCCCTAACATTGGCACCGCATTGTAGTTGTAGCTTTTCTATGCAGTTTAATACTATCGACTTCAGTTTGTCACCTTGCATATTGTATTCGTAAAGATGTAGCACAAGGGTTGTTTAAATTTTTATATATGTATAACCCTAACCTGGAAAAAATTTAAAACCTACTTTAAAATTAACATTTTGGGGTTCGTAAAATATAATTTTAGTGAAAATTGTTTGTATTCCTCTGTATATCTCCTGTTTTTTAGTGGTTAATTTTTTAAGTCCACTTGGGCTGTCACAATTTGTGCTCTGCTTTCAGGAAGTAATCGTCGGGAGATGTTAACTTCAATTGAAGTGCTCTCTTTTACGTTGCAATTTAAGAATGTTCCTCCATAATTTTCTTTACCTAAGAGTATTTGAGCTGCAAGCTTGAGTAGTTTTGATATAGCTAGAGATGTTAAGGGGCATTTATTGCTTCGCCAATATACCTTGCATCATTTGAATATTAGTTTCAGAAATTGACACTTGTAATTCATTTAGGAATGGCAAGTGTTCGCCACATACTTGTTAAGTTTTTAGAGTAGACAATTTTATGCAACAGATCGGACCTTCCAGATTCTGTTAACCATTCAAAACACCTACAACCAAATGTTTGTAATTTACTTAAAATTCTTGGTGTAACTTAACTCGCCTGGTTAAATCTCCTTTGGGAAACTTGAAAAAACTGATTCTACCATCATATTTTATAAATAAATAAATTCAGGTTATGTATTTGCGGTTATGGGATGGGGGCGCGAATTTTAAACTAATGGCATTTTTTTATTCAAATAATTTTATCGTGTTAGGTAATTTTAAGCAGCAAATAAGTTAAAGATAATCACCTGGATATACAAAATTATGTTTCACTCGTTTTTGTTAAACAACTATTCTTAGATTCTCAAAAATTTGAAATTGTCCATTATTAATCTAGGTCAACAATAGAAAAAATTATTAACCACTAATAGAGAAATTCAACTTCTCAGTTGGCTAGGAGACGCAATAATTGTCCACTTCACAGCTAGTAGTGGAAAAATATATATTTGTATGCGTTCCAACAAATTATCACAGCATCCACTCAGAATCCAACACAGGCCCAAAACCATAACAATGTGGTAGACCAAAACTGAATTTATGGGTTTAATTAATGGAATTTATATAATAAATTTCTATAAATACAACGTGGGAACCTAAGGAAAAAGCCTAGGAGCAAGAAATGCAATTTGCAATAAACTGTAAAGACAGAAAAACCTTCTTACCTGTTGATGTTAGGCGGCGTAGAAGTAAATGTGTGCACTTTAATAATCTTGTCATTGGACAGTAATTACTTGTTAAATACAGGTAATTTACAACAAGTAAAAATTGATGGATGACTACCCTTAAAACCAAATAAATGAAGATAACTCAAAAGCCAATTAACCAGAGGCACACGTTGGAGATTTATACCATCAAAGCGGAAATTTTATATGTTTAGAGATAATCTCAATAAACAAAAAAAAAACATTTCATTTTGCAAAATACAAATTATCCCGCGAAAAATTATCAAAGCGCTTAAGCAACCCAAAATTTAGAATAGAACGAACAAATGTATAAATAATAGTTTGAAACGTAACAATACTTCGCCTAAAAGATACTCAAACTGAAATCTTAGAAAGTTTTTGTGGGAGCGTGGGTCTTCTGTTCTAAGTTATAAATTTAGTAAGTCTAGTACCCCTCGGTTTAGAGAACGTCTCGGCAGCCAGATGCCTAACGTTTACGAACTTGACGAGTTCTTCAATCACCTTTAGATAAGAGCAGCATAGCCCATATAGCATCTATTTCCAACACGTTTTCGTCGTCTATGTTGCTCATTGTTGAATTTAATGTTTTTGAAATTAATAATGTCAGGTTTGTGGTTATGTTCCTCTGTTGTATTTGAAATATTAAAAAAATGTAAAACCTCTAAATAGCGGTCACTAAAATTTGGTGCAAAACTGACCGGTATATGGAGATGACCGTTATTGGAAAAAAAATTATTTCTATGCGTTGTTTATTAAAATCTTTTAAGTATGGAACATAATACGGTTCGCTATAGGGTACTATAACGTGTGTCTCTGCAAAACGCAACACAGAATTTTTACTATACAAAAAATTTGATTTGATCTACTATTGCAATGCAAATTTCGGTTTGTTATATACTCAATACGTTACAGCATTTTGTTGAAGATAGAAAGAGAGAGCGAGTGTAGAATGTTTAATCTTCCTTCAAATGTAAATATTATTCTTTAAGTTTGTAAAAGTGAGTATTAAGTATTTTGTAATTTTACAAAACTTTTAATTAATGTTCAGTTGCTTTCATATTTTAATATAGCTATTGAAGCAAGTATAATGAAATATTTTTGCATAAAACCTGGTCGTATTAAATTTGAGGTTAAATGAGTCGTTTGTTTTCTTGCATTGTAGACCTGTGTGTAAACTATTAGACATAATACTTGCATCTTGCAAAAATATGCAGGTATTCTAAAGCTAAATGTTTATTTAAAATCAATACAGTTGTTATTATAGATAAGACAGATATTTTGATTAGTGTGGATCGAGTAGTGTGTCTCTACCACAGATCTCTATCGATAAACAGAAGTTGGTGTTCTAAGAACTTTATTCGGAATCAGCAAAGTAAAGTATAACCTAGATTTTTAGCTCCTTCATCGTAAACAATTTGAAACTCATGGGATTAATGAAGATTTTCAGAAAATGCCCGATTAAGGTTTTTAATGTTATGAATAATGAGAGCGTAAAGGTTTGTGCTTTAAATTATTTAATTTGCTATTTCTCTTTTGACTTTCTATTTCAGGTTTTACTAGAATCCAAGAGTCAACAAACAAAATAATTATTTTAAAACCATCCAAGAACAATATTGTAAGAAATGTTGTAATTTCAAATACGTTTTTAAGTTTAAAGTTTTAATTATCGAATTAAAAATTCCATTCTATAAATGTGTTAGTGGTCCTGAAAAGGACTGATTTGTTTGTAGATATAGAGAAGTAAAAGCTAATAAGTATTACATGCGCAGTCCTTGGCTTATAGCAACTGGTTAAAATGCTGTCTATTTACTGCTAAACAGTGCCCCAAATAGAAGTTTTGTTGCACATTTGGAATCATATTTGACAGTATATTGAAGCAAACTTTCACATTTTTATCTTTTAGAGACTCAATTGTGTCGTGGGTTTTGTCGGTATAAACCTTCGAAGATATGTAAGGCCATAAAAAGAAGTCGTTGGGGAATAAGCCTGGTAATTTGGTGGCCAGTAACTTCCTTTCCGCTTCCAATCTAGGTTCTAGGAAGTGCTTCATTTAACAGTTTTTTTATTTGATTTGCATTATGTGTGGACACCCATCATGCTGATACCGCAAACTACATTGAGATTGAGCAAACATTCATCGATAAAGCAAATATTCTTAACAAAATTCATATCATTATTGCGTATCTCCATTAATGTTTCACAAAATTCTTGCCGGCATCGGTTTTTGTTTTTGTAAAATTTTATGAACTCGACACTTACTTACACCACAGTCAATACTTAGTTGTCGAATACTAATAATAGGGTTAAGTTGCACAGCAATCGAGTACATTGATTTCTTCATTGTTGTCCATCTTCTGGTTTTGTTCAACCTGCTTCGGACGCTTCACATGTCTGAATACCCCCACCCTAACCTCTGTATACCCCTTAACCATTTGAACTTTCTCAGGGATTGTATACACTCTCATTTTCAAAAATTAAATTAGAGAATATTATTATAAGGAACACGCAATAACAATTAATTGTAACGTATACGTCAATACAAAAATTTCATAGCCTTAGTGGATCAATTAAATTTTTTTCTATAGTGAAATTCCTATGATGCGTCTTGCTAGAGACACACAGTATATCTGCATTAAAAATAACTATAAATGTGATAATGCAATCTTAAATAATTAGAATAAATAATGGAAGAGTTATACATATTGAATACATAATACATACATTTACATAATGAGTACCTAATTTCTAATTGCTCGTTATACCTATTACAATAATTAATTACATACATATACATACCATTAAATTGACATTTGATGTTTGTTTTACATTTTTTAGTTTAGTTTGTAAAACAGAAGATTCACATTTTGATAAAATTTGAAGTACTTCTACCGCTAGCTCACTCTTATCATTAGAAAATAGAAAACTTTGCACATCTCTTAGTTTTTCACATACTTTACCTATATCTTTAATGTTTGACGTAAAAACATTGGATTCTTCTGCACCACTTTCATTGTTCGAATCACAGCCTTTACTATAGTCTAATTTACTAATTATATCTTAAATACTTAAATTGGGGCTTTTGGTCAAAATATCACAATCAATAGATGCATAATTTTCAAGGTTTACACGTTGATTACTTCTAGTAATACAAGAAAAGCTGAGCTAGTGAATTCTTTATCGAAATCTTTTTAGGACCTTTTCGTGAATCCTGCTTTTGCAAAACATTTAGCAATTGTAATAGGCGAAACGTTTCTCCAGGCTACTGATATCCAAACTAAAGCGCTGGTTAAATTGATACTTTTTTTCGCATCTTCAAAAGGACGTTCGGTATTTGTGAATGTTAGCAGTCTTTTAGTTAAAAACTTTCTGTAGGCCATCTTAAAGTTTTGGATAATTCCTAGATCCAGTGGCTGGCAATGGGATGTGGTGTTTGGGGGTAGAAAAACAATGTTCACATTTTCAAGAGTCACTTTGGGATGAGACGTGGCATTATCAGAAATAATAAGACTTTTCTATTTTCTTTTTTTTTTTTTATCAATTTTTTAGCCAGGAAGTCATAATCTCTACCGTCATCCAAGCTTTTTATTAGATACCCATTCTAAGGGCAATTTGTTGATATAAGAGCCTTTAAAGCATCTTGGGTGTTTACTTTTTTCAACGATTAACAGATTTTCCTTATCACCTTCCATATTTGTACAAAATAAAATTGTCAATCTTTGTTTTGCAGCTTTTTACCACTACATTTATCGTTTTTAAAGAGAACGTTTTGTTTGGCATCGCAAGGTAAAAAGTCCGGTCTCGTCAGCATTGTACACATTTTTGGGTGAATACTCCTTCAATATTACTGACAGCTTTGCTTTCCAAGCTTTAACAGTGTCTAGGTTAATATCAGCTGACTCCCCGCAAATTGTTTTAAAGGTTATGTTATGTCTTTGACAAAATTTCTCAAGCCACCCATTTGAAGCTTTAAAATCCGTCATTTTTAATTTTCCGCAACTTCCAATGCTTTCTTTTTATTAAAGGTCCAGATATAGAGATATTTTTATTTCTAGCTTTACAAAACCAATTGTAAACTACTCGGTCAATTTCTAAACCTTCAGTTCTAGGAAATTTTTTCTTCTGCTCTGTATTGGAACCTTCTTCAAATAGCTTTTTTAAATCACATTTGTTTTTAAAATATCGTTAACTTGTGTTCTTCCAACACTAAATTTTTCAGCCAACTTTCTAGCACTGGTATTGAACTTTTCACTTTCCACAATTATATCAATTTTCTCTTTAAGAGACAAACGTTTTTTTTAGCGACATTGTAATTTTTCTGTACAGCACTGTTGAACATACTAACTCAAACTATGTACGCAAAATACGATTTTTGGGGTGAGCTTAATGAGCTTTTTAATTGCACTTTCTCTGTAATGACTGTCTATTGTAAATCGAACAAATTCTTTAAATCCGTTCTTAAATACCGGTAATTACTTAAGCCTCACACAATGAAACAATTATATATTATGCACAACTTGAACGCTAAGCTGTTGTCTACTAATGACCTTACTTAAGAATGGCCGAAAATGTCAGGTAGAATTACAATTACATGTATTTTTCCAAGAAAGTTTACAAATAAGTGGCCGTGGCCGTTATCGAGAGGTGGTCGCTACTAGAAGGGTCAGTAATATGGATATTTCCGTATAATTGGTTTTGACTTGAAAAACTTGGACCGTTTTAGAGGTGGCCGCTTTTAAGAGGTGGCCGAAAATAGAGTATTTACTGTACTTTTTTTACATGTTTGTTGTTTTATGAAGTAACCCCTACATTTTCAATTGTGTATAAAATATTTCTTAACATATTTCTTAACAATAATAGCATCGTGTCAAACAGGCCAAGATGTTTTTCCTCTTTGCATTAAATACACAGATACATGTAGGTATATAAATCATGAACAAAAGCAATACAAGTACAAATTGCATATTAATTAAATATTCGCTTGCTTTATCGCGACTACTCGAATTAATGCCTTTTTAAGCAAATGTGTTTATGTAAGAAATCTAGTTACATGTATAGAAGGTGTAGGTTGAAGACCACGCCGGAGTTAAAAACATTCTAATTTTTTTCAATTATTAAAATATGTTTTGAAAAGTATTGTAACTGTTGTGAAGTAGTATATGCTTGAAAATGCAAAAAGGGAAAAAATGTAAATAATACAACATGTATTGTTCAATGCAACATGTTTGCTTAAGTACCTGTGCACACTTCATGTAGATTTATTTTTCAGCTTTCAATTAAATATTAAAACACTTTGTCTTCTGTTGTTTTCAACTTTTTTTAATTTAATATTATGCAAACACTTATTTTGTTGTGATATTGTATTAATAATTAAACATTCCATGCGATTTAAATTTCACAAAGGTAATACGAAATATTACTTCCTTTGTATTCTATATGAACTATGATGTCTTTTCTAGTTGTCTTAATAATAAACAAATGTTTACACATTCTTGAACAAAGCAAACAAAACAGATCTGCGTGCAAAAAAGAAACCACTGTATTATTCATGTTGATGTTTGTGTACAAGGAGGTGTGTTTGAATGTCAGATAATCTAACCTAATGCGTCACGTATTGTGCCTACAGTAGTTCTGGTATGTCTTGTACATTATTTGGGATGTTTTTTATTATTACTGTTTTAAACACGTTACTTGAAGTTTCAGAAATAATTGTCTGTTTAAACTGTTTAAAATTCTTTTCTGTTGATTTTTTTGGGTTATTCAGAACTAATCTAAAATTCGAACGATTTCCATTTGGTTAAACAGGAAAATTTTAACACTTTGTCAAACACAAACAAAGGTGATGCTAATTTAAATGCTATTACATTTAAATGTTTTTCTAAACGTATTTTATAAACTTTTCTCGTTAATGATCATTGACTTGTTTCCGAAGCTCGTTCAGCATAAATAAAATATATTTACCTGTGTTTTCAATACAAAGAATACTATTTTAACTCCAAAGTTATATTTATTTTCAAAATAATCATTACCATTTTTCAAACTTTAATTGGTACATACCGAACAATTTACTCGCATTATTAACTTAAATTTCAAGATCTGGTTATGACTGAAAATTGCGGGTAATGGTTGTGAAACTTTGAATGAAAATATTGTAAAAAAACAGGTAAATGTCTCAGGGATACTTTCTATGAGTAAAATAATACATCTCGTTGCCCCTTCGTCGTCTAAGAGTAACGTTACTCCACTAAACTGATAACAACTTAATCCTATAACACACCAAAACATTCAAAAACAAAAGTCTAAACGTCTCGTACGTCAATTAGTTATTTCGGGTTTGTTTTTAGGCGTTTTTAATACAAATATAAAATATGGAAGGTGATCAGCACTTTAACAGTATTCCATGGTCAACGAGCGAAACATGTTGTTCCCGAGAATCACTACTTTGGTTTTTGGACCAGGCCATCAAGGCCCACCCGGACAATTAAAAAAAAATGTACAACACAATTACACATTAATATAGGGCACACAACAAATATTCTACAAATTACTGTTGAGGGGTTGAGTAAGAACAAATCAGATTTCTTGTCTAATCTTTGTTTCAGAAGTAGGGTCGATTATTTACTTTTACAGGAAACACACTGTGGAGATGAGACAAGTACACACAATAAAGGTATAGTAAAAGATTCTCAATTAGTTGACTTTATTGAGAGTCCTGTTCATGGAATAGCTACATATGTCAATAAAAGTATTTAATACGAAAATATACAAGGTGTCCCGACGATAGAGTAAAGTAAGTTTTCACTTAATCAGTATTATTGACTTAAAAACTTTATTGACCTTGGTATTGACGTAAGAAACGCGCACCTTTTAAAAGTATTGAAAGTTAGTTATACAGGGTGTTCCACGAAAACAGGGCGTGAAAAAGTATGATTTGTTTAAATGGAACACCCTGTATTGATTTTATTTTTAAATTCTTGGTGTTTATACAAATATTTTTTGTCATATAGAACATTTGCTGAAATTTGATAGTATAGTATTGTATTTTTATGCAGTCGATAAATGAGCAATATTTCTGTTGTTTTACAATTAAAAATTTTAATAATTAGTAAAAAAAAGAAGTAATATTGCATTAATGTTAAGTTTAAAAATAATTGAAGTTTTGTTTACAGGGTGTTTATTATAGCCATCCAAATTAGAAAATCTTAAAATCAAAAACCTTTTTTTTAAACGGCACTTCCTACATGTTTTTGTTTTATTTTATTCAGTATTAAACAACGTTCTATTTTTATTAAATATGCCTTTAACAGATTTTAAGAAATTTTTATTTTTCTAATCAGCGGCGTTATGTTCGTTACCGAAGGATTATATAGATCGCTGAATACATGAAAAACAATTGCCACTATAAATAAAAAAGCATTTATGTCATCATTGATAGTGATTTGTTGACCTTTCTTGTTTGCGTTAATTTCGTTATTTTTGTATTGGTGATAAATTATTCTATAAATAGTTGGAATGTAGTGTGTGTTCAAACCAGTAGTTAAAAGTGATGAATAGTCTAAATTTTGAAGGTGTTCCACATCGGATACTACTTCTAAAACCTTGGTTTTGCTAACAAGTTGTGGTTTAAATCGTTTAACTGTCATGGCAACGTTTTTAAAAAATAGGTCGATATCATCTAGTTTGCCGAATTTTTCATTCTCTTTTTTCGTTGTGTAGTATGGGGATTCCTTGAAGGTTCAAAAGTTTTCTGAAGCTTATGGGAAGATGCTGCAAACTCGGGTTCGTGATTAGTTTCTTCAAATTCTTTTATTTATGAAGCGATGTCAGCTACGTTGTCTTGTTGAGCGTGTTGACTGTTTTAGTTACTTTCAGAAATTTTAGCAGAAATATTAGAAAGCGTTCCTCTTTCATCTTCAGTACTATCTAAAAATGACAATCTGTTCCAGAAGCGTGTCCTCTTTTTGCAGCAGATCCTGTTTTGCTTATATGTTCTTTTTTGTCATTTATAGTGATCACGCGTATTTTTTCATGGTGATTGGCATTCATCCAAGATCAACAAAATTATTATTATTATTATGTAAGCTTAGAAATTTCATACAAAACATTGTAATCACAGTAATTGCGTAATATCTTAATCCAAATATTGTGTCTAGCAACGGGTGAATCGCGAAGGTCTTTATCATTGTCACACCACAAAACTTGAAGATCAAGTACGCAGCACAACGAATGCTCAAACTAACTCGTCGGCGAGGGGGTAGATTTAGAATTGACTCTCACTTACCTATACGAAGACTAAAGATCCTTAATTCAAGTCACAATCGGGATTGTCAGGCGCCACCTTAATCTTTTAATTGATTATGTCAAATGTTCACTAAAGAAAAGGGAGAAATGCAAACACTTGATGCAATAAAAGAATAACATGAGTACGACAGGTTTTCTATTAACTACAATTTTACAAAATTTTTAACGTTTATCAACACAAAAGAACAAACAAATACAAATAAGCCAGAACGGCCATACTAGCCCGGTACCGGGCGAGACGAAAGGTTTTACAGCGCGTTCCTAAAACTAATACAAAGAATATTGGGTACGATCATGCTGAACCACAGACAAAATTTATGACAATTTTTGAAAAAATAAGATTAACCTAGACGCTACCTAATTAACTCAAATACGCGTACACACAACGAAAGTCCCTTACTCGCGGAAATTTCTGAGTAGATTGAATAGAGTACTTACAGTTGAGGTTTTCTTTTTTCTAATTCATAAAGCTGAAGATGAACCATGAATTGAAGAATAATCCACCAGGAACCATTTGTATTAATCCAAAGTTTTGTCTAACATGCATGTTTCTTAAATAAAATTTCGCGTGCATCAAAGATAGTCTAACATCCGCAGGGCATTTATTTTGATTGCAACCGTTATTCTCTTTCACGGCCACTGAACGAGAGGTCTTTTTTGTGGATACACACATAGCTTAACTTTCACTCGCGTCCACACTAAGTTTGCACTTAAACTTTCAGTATTTACGATAATTAAGCGGTTGTTTTAATTTTAATTAAACAACATTAATCCGCGCTATTTGGTATATGTCAAATAACTACATGTCTCTTGACGCGTGTCTGTCTAACAACTACATCTCACTCGTCGTGAGTCTGCTTAAAAAACTAAACTCAAAAACTATTAACAATTATCAAGTAAGGGAGTCTCTCCTCTAATCATTTTCTTACACAAAGAGCGTTACAAAAATGATTGTGTTAACATTGTCTTAGAAGTAACAAACAAAATCGACAACTCAGAATTTTCGAACGTGGGTACATCCGTATGTTATTCATTAATCAAAACAAATTGATAAAGGCGGCCGCCACCAAGCTGTTTTTCCAGGAAACAAACAAGAAACCTTTGAAATAGCAAAACAAAATGCGACATGCGATGCTTAAATTAGGAGAAATCAGGTGTGAAAATTATTGTAATCGGCGTTTTATCAAAACCCTAATTGCTTGAATGTGACGATAAGCTATTCTCTACATCAAGTGAATTAAAAATATCAAATGACCAAAAACAACGTTCCGACAAATATGACCATGAACACACGTATATTGTGACGTAAATGAAATACTTTAAAACTATAGTCTATTCTAATTCAAAAGACCTTTTAGGAACTAAAATCATTTGCGCGTAAAAAAAAACAATTTTTTACTAAAAAGATGTGACATCATTTAGTTTTCGTATGTCCCCATCTGCCTTGTGCAAAATTATTCCGCAGGTTTTGAAATCTATTAAAGAAAATGTGTTGCACAAGAATTTTGATGTGTTACTTAATCCAAATGTAATCCTACCTTACGTAATACTTGGAGATGAAGCATCCACTCTAACTGAACCATTCTGTAGGAATCAAACAGCAAAAAACTCAAAAAAACAAAATTTTCACTATCATTTGAGCAAAGCACGAAGAGTGTCTGAAAAGCTTTTGGAATACTTTGTACGACTTTTAGGATACTTTTTACACATATACACATAGAACCGAAAACTGTAGACTTGATCATTACTATGTGTTGTTTTTTACATAATATGTTAAGAAAAGAATATTCTTCAACCAGTAGTGTTAAACAAACTACTAAGGACATCGAGTTTCCGTCCAACAACATGATACCGTGGTTTTGGAAAATATAAAGGTTTTCAAATAAGAAGCCAATTTACAGATTATTTTAAATAAAATAGATAACCCAGAGATAATATAATCTAGACACCCAGAGTAGGTACTAGGGTATTACAACTACATTATTTTAAATTCATTATTACTGTTTGTTATTTTTAAAGAGAATAATGTGAAATAAGAGTTTTGTTCTAGAACTTCTATACAAAAAATAAAAGTTTATATGTTCTCCTTAACTTCTCTGCAATGTCTTGCCAAACTTTATCTTTCTTATAGCTGTTTTTGTAGTCAGCATGACTAACTAACATACTCTATTAACTCTACCTCCACTTCAGAGCTAAATTGTTTTTTTTCTTTTTGTATTATTAGACTTGGACTTTTAATACTTATTTGAATTATTCAAAATCTAAACACACACACACACACACACACACACACACACAACAACAACAAATGCATAAAACGCTGGGTATGATGCAATTGACTCCTCTAAATTCAGTCGGTCTAATTACGACCAATGTACAACGCTAGCGTAGTTTGTTCCCCTTTGTAGGAAAACATTAGCATTACAAAGGTACTGTAAAGTGTCGACGTATTGCGCTGGGCGTATTACGTTGCAAGTCCGGTACTAACACGTTGCTTGAGATTTGAAGCACGACCCGTTAGCGAAGAGTGCTTTAATAACCAAACTTTGTAAAATGTCCTACCTCACAAATGGTGTATTTGACTTTTTGGACGAAGTGTTTTTAAAAATATTCTCAAAAATGTTTTAAATTGAAAAAGCATTAAGAAGAGTACTACTTTAACATAGGGTGGCCTATCAAGAACGGCACTCGGCCCTATCTCGAAAAGTAATTGTTAGAAAAATTTTGGATAAAAAAATTTATTACTAAAGTAGCCAAGAGAAAGTTCTAGAATTACCTAAGTATATGAAACAGGAATCTCACATGAAATCATTTATTAAAGTCTTAAGTTAATATTATTCGTTTTATTTTGTGTCACTTCAATATTGTTTCCACATTCATTCGATTTTTTCTTCTCAGTACGCACAATAACATTGGCTTGGGTTCCCGAATGTTCACTTAGTATCTTCTTAGCAATGTCCATGTTGATCGGCATATATTCGTGCCACATTGGTCAATTTCCATCGATAATAACGTTGGACCATTCCAAGATTGCCTCCAGCCTCAGACAATAAAGTTGCTGATGTGCGTCCTATACTGTGTGCTGGGTAGACTCTGGTTCTAATAATTTTCAAAAATCAGTTACTGCTGATGGTATTTTGGATAGAGTATTTTCACAGATTGTATGTGTATTTCTTATTTCTATAGAACAAAAACAGCCTCTTGTGGTAAATGTACGTGAAACATAATTTTTTAGGTCAGGTACAGATATCAACATATAGGATCTTTTATCTTCTACGTTATCGATTGACATGTTCAATAATTCACAACATCGACACCCACCTGACACTCTTAAAATTAGTGCGACCTGCAATGTACATACATTTCATTCTCACAAAACAAATTCGACCTACCTTCATCGTCAAATACTTTTTATTAGGTGCTTCTGCTAGAAATTGTTGAATATGCTCTCTTTCAAAAACTTTTAATTTCTTAGAATTGTAATTTTTTGATTCGTTTTTTAAGAAAGCGATTTACTTGCTAAAAAATCAAGAAACTCAAGGTTAGGTCGTCGACGAGGTTAAGAGATGGCGCCATAACCAAGCGACCGCTATCTCTCACTTTTATTCAAAATAATCGTTTAGTCGGTTAAAAACAAATGAATTTGAAAGGTTATTCAATTTCCTATCGATTGGGAATTTTGTAAATGTCCCATTTTAAAAAATGAAACAATTTGATATAATTCGCGGACGCAATGTTCGATTTTTATTCTTTTTCACCATAGTGATGAGAGAAACAAATGCTACTAGTTTGCTTATTGAACCGACTCTGTAGCTCTAATAATAACAAAGTTAGCAATAGTGCCGACTTAAGTTTATAAACCCTGTATATAAAAAAATTAACAATAAAGAAAAGAAATTACAATTTTATAAAAACACCTTACTCAATCAATACCACTTAATTTTAATTAAGCCGAATTTAATTTTGTAAGTTTATTGTTTTCTTCAATATTAGTTCAAACTATTATATTTTAATTAAATTTATTTACACTTATGCTTGAAATATATTTAGTCTGTGTGAAAATTTCATTTAGTATGGTTTATAGATTTCTTTATTTTTTATGTACTCTGAGTTAAAATTTTTTATTTGCATTCCATTATAATTGTCATTCACATTTTGTTTAATTTTTAAAGTAAGTAATCATAACTGAATCGTTATTATATTTTTTTAATGAGACAGGAAGAATGTTATAATGTATTAATGAAAGGCCCAAACAAAAGTTTTACGTAATTTTATTAAAAGAAGTTGGATGCATATAAAGGTTTAATAGAATTCAGTCTAACTACGAAGTTTCTTCAAGAACTTTGTGGTCACCGGTTCATGAGGAGATCCACCTCTAGATTGAAAATGTATTAAAAAGTTTGTATTAGGAAAGGTATAAATTAGACAAGTTTGTTAGTAAACTGTTATTTCTTTTAAATTACTTTTAGCAATATTTTCAATGAATTCATAATGTTAATAATATAAGATATAAGCATTTATTAATATAATCAATGTAGAATTTTGAATTACATCCTTACTAAAATTGCTGTCTAGCGATCTATAAATCTTTATTTATGTTCAGTTAGAGTTGTGATTTATAAGACCAATACGTTACCTACTTTGTAATGTAGTGGTATTGTTTAAGACTCGTGTATACGTTAACACTAACAAAAATTGATATTTATGTAACCAGTGATAAAACGAAATATTATATTTCGTTAGTGTTAGATACAGGTTAGTGCTTTTGAAAACGGGTTATAGGTTAATGATTTTGGTATCAAAATTAAACTAAAATTAGTCCGTATAGCTGTTACTATTAGGAGTCGCCTGAATTTCACGTTGTTTCAAAATTTCTGATAAAAATAAAAGTAAGTTTTGATAATGAAAGAAAAATAGTATTGGGTTACCTAAAAAATCAACATTTATACGTTTTGACAATAAAACTAAAAGAAAAGTCATTAATAAGCAAATAAAAAGCTTTATTCTTAAGCAACAGTTTTGAGTGATATTAGAACTAAATTAAATAGGAAGGTTGCAATAAATAATCATCAAAAATTACTAATTTTTATTGATGAATTTTTAAAAAGACCGTGTAATTCAGCTGATTTCTGATAGTGAGCGCTATTACAAATAGTTTAGCTCGTTTGATATACTAAAAACCATTTTGTCACTCAAAAGGGCGAGAAGGAATTCGAAAAAACCAGTTCATAATGCTAAATTGTTACGGTTCAAATTTGAATTGCACAAAATTCGTGCGCTCTAATAGGCGTTAGAATTGCAAAGACGGAAACACGTCGGGGGAGAGGGTCAGGTTGTAGTGTACGTTTTCGGTAAGAGTTGATTGTAGTTTTGTGCAGAAGGGACGATAATTGTTGTATAACTGGGAATCAAATCCATTCTGAATCTACGTGATAGTACAAAAACAATGTTGAAAAAGCAAAAGCAAGGAAGCTAGTTAGTTATCTACTCACACGTAGTTCACAACAATTGTAAGTTCGAAAACGTAACTATTATTTGGTGAACTTAGGGGAAGTTTAATTGTAGGTCGTTTTTACCTTTACGTCTTCGCCTTTATACCGATGAGACTTACATACACAGTTCACATACTGCATCAAAAGAATGGTCTGATGGTTCATTACAAACATTCAAAAGCGCCAAATTCTAAAGGAAAGTATTTTATTATCGTTCATGCTGGCAATGAAAACGGATTTATACCTAATGCTTTACTCATCTTTAAGTCTGGATTGAAAACTGGGGATTATCATGACGCCATGAACTACAAAAACTATAAGCTGTGGTTAGATATCACAATTAATACCAAATTTACCTGAACGAAGTGTATTAGTGATGGACAACGCATCTTATCATAATGGCTGAAATGGACCAACAAGTTTATCACAGAAAATAAAAAGAAATGTGTAATTGGTTAAGAACTAAGAACATACTTCTGAAAAAGGAACCAACCAAGTAAACAAAAAAACCCCCTTATCACCTGAATCAATAGAAAAGTATGGGCCTTGTTAAAAATTGGGTTGTTTAATTTTTTTTTTTTTTTAAAATTTTTTTTTTTTTTTTTTAATATAAATTTTTTTATTTTTTTTTTTAAAAAAAAATTTTTTTTTTTTTTATTTTTTTTTTTTTTTTTTTAAATAAAATTTTTTGAAAAAAAAATTTTTTTTTTATTTAAAAATTTTTTTTTGTTTTTTTTTTTTTTTTTTGTTTTTAATTTTTTTTAATTTGTTTTTTTTTTTTTTAAATTAATTTTTTTTTTTATAAATTAAAACTTTATTATTTTTTATTTTTTTATTTTTTTTTTTTTTTTAAATTTTTTTTTTAATTTAATATTTTAATTTTAATTAAATTTTTAATTTTATTTTTTTATTTATAAAATTTTTTTTTTTTTTTTTTTTTTTTTTATTTTTTTAAAATTTTTTTTTTTGAAATTAATTAAACTTAAGAACTTATGCGATTGTTATTTGAATAATGGAAAACTTAACAAAATTATTAAAGTTATTAATTCTTACAAATGTCAAATTGACAAAAATTTAAACATGTACCTATAGCTTTGAAGTACTTTATATTATGAAAAGTAAAACTAAATTAAAAAACTGTAACTTCTTATTTATCCCTTTTGAAACATTTTTAAACTTGTACTGGAAGCGATGGTTTTAATCTTCGCCTTGTGCACGAAGCAGTGGTCGCTACCTTGTGTGAATCTTGAAAAATTAAATAAGTACCATATACTTAATTAGATGATTTGGATCTAATGATTTATATTTTGATTGAAAATTGTTAATTGTGATTACTCAGTTAAACAAGTAATCCTAAAGTGATTGCCAGAATCTTCCCCATTTAAAGGTTTTACGGTTCACTACCTATAAAGCAATCTTTTTTCTTGTATTTATTCTCTTCACCATATTGTGTTCACTATGAACGAAATTGAGAATAATTAATTACAAAATATACTTCAACGATATAACTTACTCACCCAAACAGTATTTTACTTGCAGAATATTTTACTTCAATTTAATTCAATCATGCAACATAACCTGCACTGTGATTCCATGTATAGTATTTTATTTCTAATTTATTTTTTTGCACTTTCTATATTTAATGATTCACTTTACACCCGCTTCGCAAGCGTAAAACAACTCTTTTTCGCTCGATTTTACTTTCCCCTCCTCTTTTAGGCCCGCTTTTACTTTTAGGCCCGCATATATCGTTAATACTGAATTGATCCGAGAATTTACGATTAATCATTGACAAAATAAGAATAAACGGTACGAAATTATGCATGAGAAATGACATGAGAATCACTACAAATTATTCTTAAAAATCAAATTTGAATTAAATTGTAGAATCTGAATATAATGCAAAATTTTCTTGTAGAACTTGAGTAAATACAATAAAAGCACATTTTCCGTTGCTTTTTTAAGTCGACATATAAAAAAAATTATGTATAAAAAAAATAATCGTATGTATTATCATATATTTTGTTGGATTTAGCAAGTAACAAATCCGGAACCACGTTATCTGCTACCTCTTTAATACCGGGAGGAGTTTTAGAAAGTTCTTCATTATCAGTTTCCATGTCCACTGATTTTGGAAGCTTTGTAATTTAAATTTTTTAAATGACGTTTAGGAATGCCGGTAAAGAAGAACATTTTATTCTTGATTCTTGTAAGCTACCCTAGAGGTCGCGACCAATTTACGTTCGTAAATTTAAATTTTTAATTAATTTGTTGTTATTAATACCTTTAAAATAACAACAACTAATCTTATTAGTACTATTAATTTAAGGTTTTATTGTATTTTTTAAATTAAAATAAAATATGTAATTATAAAGTAAATCTGTTTCGACTTGATTTGTATGCACCACAGGTGTAAAGTGTTACTTTACACCCTTGGTACATAAATAACTATTAAACCCTCATTTTATATCTCTTTAGCTTATATTTTGTACGATTTACGAATAATTGTCGTTTCCAGTAAAGAAAACCGTCACTAATGTAATAAATAATAGCTGATCGCCCCCTACACTAAACATAAATAACAACGCCAATGAAATGAAGGTCGTTTCAAAGTACGCGCAGAAATAGTCACGTGACGGTCTCTTTACATCTTACGATTCCTCAACGTATTGCCTTTACTCTTCTATGTATGAAGTCCCTGGTAACTTATCGGACCAGAGGTTATTAGCGTGACGGCGTTTGCTTCAACGAATACTCAAAACTCCCGTTTTTTTCATATTACTGCCGGTGTGTCGCCTTAAGAAGGAAAGCGTAACCAGTCGTAGCGGTTGCTGCCGTCCACTAGCTTTGTGCGCCCACCTACGCCTACTGGGGCCGACTTTGGTAAACAAACAAAACTACGCTGAAGGACAGAAAGATAAATGCCTGCTTTTATATCTTACCCGTGCGAGCGGATTTGTATTTATTTCCGTATCAACAACTACGCCTGGTTATCAATTTAACTGCGCTTTAGTATCTATTGTATTTATTATAAATAATTGAATGTACACTTTGTACTTAATTTTGGGATCCAATCATTAATCTTTTTTTACGCACTTGCGTGCAGTTGTGTCTTTTTACATTCAAAGAATTTTAAGTATAATACGCTTTGAATCACATAACCGTGTTGCGTAGATACGAAGTCGATTGTGTTTTGATTATTTATTAGCGCACATCCCGCATGTGTTGTTGTTTGTTTAACGAACGAATATTATTAATTATTGCGCAAAAGGAAAATTCTTAGTATAAAATTAATTTGCCATTAGTCATACAATCGTGAAGCTTTAGAATCGGTTTATTACCGTTATCCAACACACAATACCCAACTGATCTACAGAGACTTTTTTCCAAACTGGACCGTGTTTGTCCCGTCGTTCTCCAGTGCATTTTTGAGTGTCCTACAGTATGGCGATGTTTTCGGACGATGAATTGTTAATGATTGCTCTAGTTTTGGATGAAGAGGAAGAGGAAGTTCCAGTGAAAAAAAAACGAATGTGGGTTCATCAGGCCTGGAAAACCAGAGCGACAGAAGGAGAATTTGCCACTCTGTATAAGGAATTGTTGGAAGTCCTCTGAAGGTGGGGAAGCCAATGTGAGGAGTTACTTAGACTGTCTGATACCTCTTCTATGGGGAATGCTGTTGAAAGTATGCTGGGGAAGAACACGAGGCTGGATGTGGTGCCAAAATCTGCTCTTGGTCCATTATCATTTTCAACTCATATTTTTGAACTGCAGCAAAAATATCGGCTTTGGCGTAATGCCAATACCGTTGGGGTAATTTTTTCAGAGCTGGAGCTATGCCTGCTAAAAACGCGTCAACTGGATGCTGCGGTGTGGAAGGTGAGAAGCCGATATTTTCATTTCTTTTAACGAAATACTCCATAACAGTAGCAGCAGCAGTTTTCGGAGGTTGAGAGTTTGGCACTGACCTTTTCTTTTTTTTTGTGGTGTAGGACTGTTTAACTCTACAGTCACAGAATTATTATCTTCTACTGTGTCGTTTTGGGTGTTTTCTTCATTTTCAGGTGATTCACTAACTTCATCATCACCTGAGAAGTCTTGGCTCGTTACTTCGGCATCAATGTTAGACATGGTCTCCTGTCATCGAAGAATTTTTTAAAAAGTTCAACTGCTCTGAATATTTGTATGGCTTTGCTGTTTTTGCCTTTTGGCCACTCACAGTTTTAGTTTTCTTCAGAGATTTTCTGAAGTTGTCTCTAATATTGCCCCACCTAGTTTTACATGAAGTCCCTGAAAATATAAACAAATAGTTAGTTATCTTCCCCATCTTCCAACAACATAAATTGTTTTTACTAATATTATCTTTTTTTCCAGCTATTTGGCCACTGGTGATGCTTTAAACACAATTGCGTTTAGCTATCGTATGGGACATAGTACAGTTTATAGGATCGTACGTGAAACGTGCAAGATAATTTATGAAAATCTAAAGGACGAGATGATGCCTACTCCGACAGAGGAAATGTGGAAGACCATTGCTGATGATTTTTATAAAATGTGGAATTTTCCTAACTGCATAGGAGCTATTGATGGAAAGCATGTAACTATTCAGGCTCCTCCGAACAGCGGATCACAGTTTTTTAATTATAAAAAACATTCTCTATAATTTTGTTGGCTCTTGTAGACGCTCACTGTAACTTTATTGCTGTCGATATAGGGGCGTACGGCAAGAATAGTGATGGGGGAGTTTTGCTAAATCAAAATTAGGCGTAGCTCTTCAAAATAAATCATTGAATGTTCCAGCAGATTCTGTTATACCAAATACAGATACTCAAGTTCCATACGTTATTGTTGGGGACGAGGCATTTCCTCTTAAAACGTACTTAATGCGACCTTATCCAGGAGATAATTTGGATGATAGGAAGCGAAACTTCAACTATCGTTTAAGTCGAGCTAGAAGGACATCAGAAAACACCTTTGGTGGTGTATCTAAAAATTTAGACTTTACAATCGGCGAATACAGGCCTTTCCCAAACATGTAGATTACATAATTTGGTCCACTTGCCTACTGCATAACTTTATTAAAAATATGACCGAAATACATATAACTACGTTACACAGCAAACAGATAATTCAAGAAGTGCAGGTCAAACACTACAGAATTTACGTTTGCAAGGAGGGAATGCAACGACTGATGCATTTTCTGTTAGAGAGAGTTTCAATGACTATTTTGCATCTGATGCTGGGTCACTTCCATGGGTATTAAATGCTTAATAAATTAAATGTGTATTATAATCTAATATAAAAAATATACATGTATATCATTTTTACTTACCAGTTGTTTTCATTTCGTCCCCTATTTTTCGCCAGATAGTATTCTTGAAATTTGTGTCCATATATTTTGCATTGGACAGATCATACAATACGGGATAGTTCCGTACTAACTCTATTAGTTTTTCGTCATTCATCTTCTTTAAACAAATATGGAAAATTGTACATACACAAAAAAAACGTAATAGAAAACCCAGAAAACTTCAGACGAGTACAAAATAATATAAAAATCACGGCCGTGATAATGGAAAAATATCGTCCGAGACTAATCTCAAATTCACTGTACGGTCACTGCGAGAGCACTTTCATCACTGGCACGTTCACTCGCCGGACATGTATGAACAAGTCCATTTAAGATTCCTAGAAGAATATTTTTAAGGGTGTCGGTTGCATCACGGGCCGGTCACGGCACTGTCACGTCACGGTTGTATGTAAATCGATCTTTAATGGTGACATTTTATACGGGGTGCTCTGAATACTAGGACGCGCCATTTCTTCGGTAAACGTACGGATTTCACTTATCTATATTTTTTTAATCATTCTCTGTGTCTTTATTATTGTTGGGGTTTTTAATTACGTGTTACTTATAAAATTTGGGATTGTTGTTAATGGTTCTTGTGTGATAAGTCTGTATGTGCGTGTATTTCGTTGATGAATATACTCATCTTTGTTACTCGAGTTAGTCGTTTGCCGGATGCCCTACTGACCGGGGAGAAGCTTTCAACTACAACGGTAGGTGGCGCCCCATTGCCGGATCACCACATCTTTTTCTATTATTTTTCTACTTACTGCTCACGCCCACTCTACCAAAAATCTGAGCTGCGGGTAGATGTTGCGATCCGAAGATAAAAGAAATAGTAATTAGTTCCTTACCACCAATCTAACTCGTAACAAAATCTCTATGACCCGTTTTCAAAAGCACCACCCTGTATATTTTTTATCCAATTAAACTTAGTTGAATGTGACCGGAGTTACTATCGTTACTAATTTCCAATGTGTTAAAAGTTTAATTACTTTTTGTAACTAGTTGCGAGAAGAAACTTTTCTAATTAATTACGAAAAGTGGACCACTTTACTACCTACTTGTTTATGAAAAATTACGCTTCATATGTCAAAATTAAAGAAATGCAATTGTTTGCTTATTTTGGGTTATTGAAAAAACCTTACATAATTTTTAATTATTTTAGAGATTGGGAAAGTTATTTAAAAAAATAATGAATATGAAAATTGTTAGTTGGATAACGTCACGCGACCATGTTTCCACGGATATAACTACAGACAATCTTACTCACGATGAAATTTGATTTTGGCAATTCCTGTTGTTTAATTTTGTAAGTTGCAGTGTGGCGCGTTCGTATGAAGAGAAGCAATATAAAAAGAGACATATTACAGTAATTAGAAGACACAACAGGCAACTACTTAAATTAACATTAAGAAAAAATAAAAGATAAAACGATGCTCTAAAATTGTTCTATTGCAAAGTTCGCGTGACGGCAACGCTATCTCAAACATATTTATTTTCGTAAAGAACGCGCATAGCGTGATTATTTGATTAACGATGCGGCGGTAGGTTCAAATTGTTAAAAAATTAAATATTAAAAACCAAAAATACGAACTGAATAAAATTTACAATCAATCTCAGATGTTGAATTACCGTTCATATTACAATTATGTCCAATCAGAATATAATTCAATTTGGAACTTGTGGCAAGAGTTCATTGTGAATTTAAAAGCCACAGTGTTACTTTTAAAAGCAATTATTTATTTTACAGTACTGGTTGTTGTAATACTCTGACTCAATGGAGATTGTCTTTTTTTAAATGGGACACCCGGTATTTTATTTTAGAATGTGATTTGTTTTAATTTAAGCTACTTAAAGATATAGCATACTTGATATTAAAACTTAACGAATTTTGCTGATGTTCCGGGACCATCTCAAAGTTCAGTTCTTATAGTCTTTATAAATGTTATTCCTGATGTACCAATTCAGAACAGTAAAATTAACGTACCACTACAAAGCTTAACAAGTGGTGCTATAACACGTGTCGTTAATATGAGTTATAACTCCATAATTAAAGTAATCCGGTCGGAAGCAATTTTACGGTCAAAATTCTTCTTTTGTGATAGTTGACAGTTAGATACATGCCTTCTCGAAAGCCGTTAGGTAAACTAACGGGGCTTAAATTTGAATAAACTAAAATTGAAATTGCATGTTTTAGTATAAGCTTATATGTAATTGATTTTGCGGGTCACAGGAAATGGAAAACTGTGTGCTTATTTTCGGGTGAAAATAATGAGAAAACCTGACCAATTAAAATCTAATTTCATGAACTTTATTATTATGCAACCCATTGAATATGTTACGGGATAGAAATTGAAGAAAATTAAGAAGAAATACGGATGGCTTAAGCCTAGTTGCTATGATCCGACAATGGCTACTGTCATTTGCGAGAAAGAGAAAGCCGGGAATAGTCGAACGGCTCTGTATTTCCGTATAGCAATTCACTTACTTACATACATAGTCAAGTTATCATCCAAATATTTTCATATTAATATTGAAATAAGTAAATAATAAGTTGCAGTACTGCTTCACATCTTATTTTGAAGGATTTTATATGCATTTTAAACGCAAATATTAAAAAAGAAAATACGTATGTTATTGTATGCCAAAATGACACCTTGTTGACAGCTGTCAAATGACATTACCAAACGAAAATGTTTCAGCATATAGTAATACTTGAAAATTTCAACAAATTTGACCATTTGTCGGCCCAAAAAATCGTGTGTATCACGTGACCAAAAACTGCGTTAGCCGCGACCTGCAAACCATCCTCACACTTGCAAAAGGTAATTTTCTGGCCTAGTGATATAAATAATTATTAACGCTTTTCTGATATCTTATTTTGGATACAACAAGTAATTTAGATTTTGTCAGAAAGTATTGAATTGGTATCACGTTACCCAAAATGTCACGTTTCAACATCATTTCTTACTTACAATAGGCATAACTACCCACTCAAAGGAATGAAACTCTAAACTGCACCATCTATTTGTAACAAAAGGGAAAACACCAAAAAACTGCACAAAAAACTATACTCGGATATGTGTTTCAATAGCGAATCTTTGCTGTAAATTAAAAAAGCTAACACTTTCACTATTTAATAGTTACAATCTAAACTTAAAATTTCTTACGAGATAGAAAAAGATGGTTCATTACCTTTCTTAGATGTGAAGTTAATTAAAAACTGTGACACTAACAACAAAATCTTTACAGAAAATTACGAAACCGCAAATAAAAACGAAGCTGAGCCACTGACAAAAATCTTAGTTATCTTGAAGTTACGTAGTATTCAGAATGAAAATCGTACTATAACCGCAAAAAGCAAACAACCCACTTGAATACAGTTTAATAAGAATACATTGAAAATTTTCCGACAGCAACAACGTGATATATGCACATCTTTACATTTGGATGGTTTGACACATAGAGTATATCATGACGAGATTTCGTTAGAAGTTTATGAGCTAGTAGTCCGAATTCAATTCTGAAAATCTTTGTGGTTAGTTTTGTACAGGGTGGCCAACTTGCGCAAAATAATTTTTTATTGGTAAATAGGTCAAAAAATTGCTCAAAATAATTTTCAAATTAAAAAAATGGCAGCTAAGTGACGTAATTCTCATAGCCAATAAGAAAGCGGGATTTTTGTAAGAAATATGCAAGATTAAGGGATATTTTAAATAATTATATTTTGATTATTAACAAATTTGCAATTTTTTTTGTTTGAGGTATTTTGTGGTGAAAAAAGGCTGAATATTATTTTTTTTCAAATGCCAATAACTACCCTTTCACTCAAGGAAATTAAATGTGTAAGTTCTCATTAGAAAGATCTTTTTTACTAAATCATTTGCAAAGAAAATTAGACTGAATAACTTTTTTCGCATCAACTAGGTGGCGCTATGTTGAGTTACAACTATTATTGAGCATCATCATAAAAAATTTAATTGGGACGTTATATTTTCATTTACACGCTTCGATAGACGATGAGATTTCCAAAAAGCTAGCGCTAACCGCAAATTTTTATCTTTTCTCAAACTTGAGATATTAATAAAACATATACCAGTAGCATGACGGTTATGTAGTAATTTGAAACCTATATAGTGAAAAAGCACCCGAATCATAAATTATAGTATTTAAAAAAAAATACTTGAGATGTAATGTCAGTAGCCGTTATGTTATTTTTGACATTACATTTTCAGTATTTTCATTAAAATATTATAATTTATTAGTCGAAAGCTTTTTCATTTCAAGTTTCGAAAATACGACATAGCCATCAAGTTGTTGTTTTATTAATATCTCCGGCTAGAGAAAAGATAGAAATTTGCGGTTTGGGCTAGATTTTAGGAAATCCTAGCTGATTCAAAAAGAGTGATTTAGACAAAGTTTTTTTTGCAAATGATTTAGTAAAAAAATCTTACCAGCGAGGTTTTACACATTTCATTTTGTTGAGTCAAAGTAAAGTTATTGGCATTTAAAAAAAGTAATAATTGACTTTTCTCCACTACTTTATTTCATGAGACAGAGCAAAACACCTCAAACAAAAAAAATTAGAAATTTTCTTATAATCAGCATGATATTATTTGAAATATCTATTAACGTTCTAATTTAAAAAAAAAATCTAGTTTTCTGATTTGTTATGAGAATTACGACACCTACCGGCCCTTTTGTGAACTCGAAAATAATTTCCAGGAATTTCTCTTGGCCTATTTAACAATAAATTTTTTTTTCTGCATGTTGTAGGACTAATGGATACCGATGTATGGCCGCTGTTTATTCTTAATTGGCATAAACTTTATCTGAAGAAAATCTTGGACTTTTGCTAAAACGGAATTCCCTGGTATACTTTAATATTTTCAAATTTTGCGTTCAATTTTAAGTTGACTATATGTATTATTCCTTATACCTATTGTTAACCGTTTTCAAATTATTCATGTGACTTAAAGCGGTTTGAGAACTCAAACAAATTAGATACCTATGTGATTCATTGGAGGAAAGTTTCTTGGATATAAATTACAACAGTCATACTGCTCAAAAAATTGATGTTTTTAAATAAAACATCATACTTTTCATTAGATCAATCGGAAGAAGAAAACATTTTGAGTCAAACACTACAATTGCTCTGAAGAAATCAATTTTTGTTGAAAAATTTAGGAAGAACATTTGTAATTATGAAGTAAGTAGGTATGTTTATGAGTCAAATTACCATGAATTACTCTTTTAGTTACAGATGACCTAACATTTTAATTTGTTAATTAATTGAAATATACGTCAAAGCATGTTAATCAATGTCTCTGAACACAGGCATAATTAGTTTGATTTGATTCGTGCAACCGAGTTTATACATGATGATAAAGTATGAGCAAATGTCCCAGAGATGTAAATATTAGAAATCTGGAAAGTAACTTACATATTCAAATTAAACAACAATCACACAACGACTTATGATTAATTTTTCAAAAAAAGCTCGAACACGGTACTCTACATTGCAACTCTGAACATTCGTTAATTCTCTTCAAAAAACCGTGTTACGTAGCTTTCTTTATGTTATTCGCATGTAGTAAATTAAATTCCCTAAAAACCCGATTAATCATGAGTTATTTTGTAGTTGCTAATCTAGAACTTTGATAAATGTTTATTTCTAAAGTAACTATGTTTTTGTTTTGGAAATGCAATTTCCGGTAGTGTTCCACTTCTATCGCAAACATTACGAAAACAATCGAAGTTAGCTATTGAACATGTAACATAAGTTTGGCTTAAAATTTTCTCTTTTTTTGAATGATGTAATCAAAACAGGGTGTTTTATATAAAAAAAAAACTGTTTTTTATGTATGTTTTATTTAAAAAATCACACACTATGTATAGCAGATCTGTACTAATTTATATCCAGAGAGTATTTCCTTTACTGAATCACCTATCTAATTTGTTTGAGGTTTCAAACGGTTTCGTGTCATATTGGATTGAAAAATTTAGTTCATATGCCAAATTTGTTGAAAAAACCTAAATAATTCCAAAACGGCTAAAGATAGGCATAGAAAATAATGCATACAGTCAACGTAGAATTTGAAAATATACAGTGTGTTCTATTTAAAACAACAAAGTTGATGATTACTTCTGGTACAACCGAAAGCTCTAACAAGAAGTCTATAATCTTTTTCAAATAGAGCTTATATCGAAACCTAGTCGTAAGTATTTTCAGAATTGATTTCGGACTACTTCCCCATAAACTTCTAATGTAATCTTGTCATGAACATGTTTGTACCTGTATATGTTACGACTTTTTCTCATGAGGGTAAAGATATGAGCAACTTTTTCCACACATAATCTCACCTTAGATACATAGATAGGCAACCAAACCTTCAACAAAACATTGTTACTGACGACAATAGTATTCGGTGTGTTGTCATTTACTCTAAGGGGCCTTTATCGGCCACCCTTAAAGTCTGTAATACTTGAAAATTTTGTCACAATTTAGTTTTCGTAGTTTCTTCTAACTCAAATTTTATTTAGTTACCATAATTTGCTAGGGTCATGTATGTATACTTTAGAATATTTTCTAATTTTATTTGTTATGCACCTGAATTAGACTACTAATATTGCTAATTTTGTTTTTTGTACCAGATGCAGTCACTACTCTAGAATTTTTACACAATTGTAAAGAGTTCATTAAGAGGCACGTAAACTTTTTCAAGCTACGCCGGCAAAGGACTACATTATTAATCAACTTTATATCTAAAAGTTTTAAGAGAACTTCGATATTTGATTTTCTTCTTATATTGGACAGTTATCACAATTATTGCATTGAAATATGGAACCGTTTTTTCTGAAATTTAAATTTAAATTCTGAATACGATTGTATAATTAACTTGATTTAAAAAATATTAAGAAAAATATATGGCATTCTTTCCAGCGTAACAAATTTCAATAAAGTAGTCGTTTTCCTTTACCAAAACTTTAAACATCTAACAACTAAATAGATTAGAAGAATAATCAAGAGAAGTTGTTTGATGTGCAAATAAATAATGTGTGAAAAAATTTACGCAAACGTAAAAGCCAAAGCAAAAAGAATTTCTAATAAAAATGCGAATGGGAGTGATGCAAAATACAAAATATTCATTTAATATAAATTCATGCTTTCGTTGAGAAAACTTTCATTTACATCCCTTGCGTTATTAATCTTTCATTACCTTAGTTATACAACATCTTCCTGAACCATTTAATTGCACATTTATTAAAAGCCTCCCTGCTGTTTTCTTATGAAACCAGGCACTAAAGAAATACCCGACAATGATTATAAGAATACGTCGCTTTTGTCTTCCTGTGCTTATTTATAGAAATATTAATAATATTACAAGCCTTTCTTTCATTCTTAGGTTTGTTGCTTGGTGTTGTTTATTAAAACTGTTGCTTATATATTAGCCCACTTGCGCTTTGTTAATTATTAAAATTAATATTTAAATACCTATGTATTTTTAAAGTTATAGTTGTTCCTTTGTTTTACTCAAATAACATTACAAAACGATGCAAGGAGTTGAAGAAAAGGTTTTGCTTAAGGTACAAGAAAACAACATTGGATCGCTCACATTTTGTTTGTTTACTTACGTAAGAGCCACTACCCGCTTCAGTTTCTACTGCTTTTATTGTGTTTAGTTAAACACTTGTCCGACTTCTATCACACGGTGATCTTGAATGCTTTTTTTCCTATTGTAAGAGCGTTTATCTGCTTGTATTTATTCGAATTAACAGCGTTTTAAAACTGGCTAAACAGATTAAATTTATTTTAACCATCTGGAATGGTCGACGTTCCTAACACCCAAAATTTACCTCTAATTAAATCTCAATAAGTTTCAATCATTTCTGTTTGTTAAACCTAATATTGTAAGTAATAAACGTATAAATCCATAGATTAAATTAACTAATACAGGTGGCAGTTGTGGCGACAACTTTACAGCTTGAAAGCTAAGTGGGAAATAGAAACCGTAAAACCTCTAATAGAGGAGTATTTGAGTGCTAGGAACAAAGCCCAATAAAACCTTTTTCAAAAGTAACATTTCAATCTAAAACGTTTTAGATTAGAAATTTAAACTTTTTTCTGTAAATCTGTTTGACTGTTTTGAAATTAAAACTTTAAAAGGAAGTTTCTCTAACGACCGTGCAGTCCTCGGAGGTACAATAAAATTCTGACATATTTTCTTTTTTTTTCTATTTCCTGTGTGTAAAGTGCATTTTTTACTACTAGAATTCTTCAAATGGTTCTCAAGACAGCATTCATCCAAGATACTTTTTGCTTTAACTTAAAATATTTGATTATCTTTACAGTTTTTCTCGTTGGTTTATTTTGTTAATTTAATATGCTTAGTTGACAATAACTTTTTGAGTAAGTTTTGTTTTTTTTTTCTAGCTAACGTTTGAGGTTACTTGTTCTTGACGTTATAATTGTTATTTTACAAACACATAATAGCTGATGAGTTTATTTTTATCAGATTAATATAAATATATTTTTAGACAACAAAATCAATGTGATAAACTTAGAAACTATAAATCGAATTTGATATTAACGTCTGTTACACTAAGTAACGTTTCGTATGTTGACATTTACCGTTCTATGTGCTTTTGAGATGCCTGAATATCCGACCAGGACACACATGTTTGCTAAGTGTTCAAAGCTTACATCAGTAACGGTTAGTTGCTCTACAAATACATTAAATTGAATTAAACCAGAATTTGCATTATTGTATTTTAAATGCTGCGATCCCAAAAGATGTTTGATAAATTGAAAATTAAGTAACATGTTATTTTTTAAATAATTACTTTGACCTAAACTGTCATAAATGGGTGTATTGGATTAGGAACCTGTGAAATGCAAAATTACGTTATTATAATGAGATAATGAAGTACCATTTGCATTTATCTGACACGTAGGATTTTACGAAACTGACTTTGCAAATTTAATGGAAGTGTGGTGAGACACAAGCCATTACGGGATAACAGATATTGCATAACCAGTTACTCATTCGGATGTGTATTAAATGCGAGTTGAGTGAAATTTCAGTCAATAACGGAAGTTTCTAACAGTAATAAACTTAAATCTATGAAAAAATCTATTTTTAATAAAAATTTTAAGTTATTTATTAAATAATTTTGCTGAATATTATTTAATTAAAAACAAAATATAAAAGTTTCTAAACCTGAATAAATATTTTTATAATTTTTTTACTGCTAAAACATTGACTTTGTTATAACGGTTTAATGATAGATTAACACAATCAAAAATACTTAATTATTTAGTCAACTAAATAAAAAAAAATACAAAAAAAATAACAGTTAATTTAATAATATACATAATAAATTTCAAGGGCGAATTAGATGTCTAAAAAAAATCGAAATATATGCGCATATAATGCATATATTTATTTCAGTTACGGATTTTGAATTTACAAAGAAAAATGCAATAAAAATACAAGTACATACATAATGATTTTTTTCCACTACTATCTGTAAAGTGGACAATTATTACGTCTTCTAGCCAACTGAGAAGTTGAATTTCTCTATTAGTGGTTAATAATTTTTTCTATTGTTGACCTAGGTTAATAATGGACAATTTCAAATTTTTGAGAATCTAAGAATAGTTATTTAACAAAAACGAGTGAAACATAATTTTGTATATCCAGGAGATTATCTTTAACTTATTTGCTGCTTAAAATTACCTAAGACGATAAAATTATTGGAATAAAAAATGCCATTAGTTTAAAATTCGCGCCCCCATCCCATAACCGCAAATACATAACCTGAATTTATTTATTTATTAAATATGATGGTAGAATCAGTTTTTTCAGGTTTCCCAAAGGAGATTTAACCAGGCGAGTTAAGTTACATGAAGAATTTTAAGTAAATTACAAACATTTTGTTGTAGGTGTTTTGAATGGTTAACAGAATCTGAAGGTCCGATCTGTTGCATAAAAATGTCGACTCTAAAAACTTAACGGTATGTGGCGAACACTTGCCATTCCTAAATGAATTACAAGTGTCAATTTCTGAAACCCAATATTCAAATGATGCAAGGTATATTGGCAAAGCAATAAATGCCCGTTAACATCTCTAGCTATACCAAAACTACTCAAGCTTGCAGCTCAAATACTCTTAGGTAAAGAAAATTACGGAGGAACATTCGTAAATTGCAACGTGAAAAGAAAGCACTTGAATTGAAGTTAACATTTCCCAACAATTACTTCCCGAAAGCAGAGCACAAATTGTGACAGCCCAAGTGGACTTAAAAAATAAACCACTAAGAAGCAGGAGATAAATAGAGCAATACAAACAATTTTCATTAAAATTATATTTTACGAGCCCCAAAATGTTAATTTTAAAGTAGGTTTACGTGATCATGGTTAGAGTTATATATAAAAAGTTAAACAACCCTTGTGCTACAGCTTTACAAATACGATATGCAAAGGTGACAAATTGAAGTCGATAGTATTAAACTGCATAGAAAAGCTACAACTATAATGCGGTGCCAATGTTAGGGCAGTAGTAATTTTCGAAACCTAATTAAAAGAATAGATGTATCACCGGAAAAACCATACCTTCTCGTAAACGATAAGAAAATCTATTATTTCTTCGATGTCTCCTATTTATTGAAGTCGGTGCAAAATAACTTGATTAAATACGATATAATCTTTAATAACAAAAAGCATCTTGGAAAGACATTAAAAATGTCTACATGTCAGACAAATCTAAACCGCTGCAATTGGCTCCTAAATCAACTAATTTACATATTACTCAGAATAATTTTCAAAAAATGAAGGTGTGTTTAGTGAATCAGTTGCAGTTGGTTTATCAAATTATGTAGTTTTTAATGTTTTTTGATTTATTTGCATTCCTGTGCTACTAGATTTTTACAAGAAAATGTTTATTTTGTATTTTTGGCTTAAATTTGGCTAGTTGTGGAAAAAATAGTAAATACTATTAAAATACATATCTGAATGATAAAATATAAAAACGAGAGATAGTTGACTTGACTACTTACACAAAACTGTAATGGTTACATTCCTAACCATTATAACTAAGATATAACACATACAATAGTAAATTAACAAATGCAGGAAAATAATACAGTGTGTCCATTTAGTGTGTAATTCTCCAATTATGGGCCCCCAGACTACTTGTTCAAAAAGTGTGAGCAGGCTTCCCAAATAGACAAAAAGTTGCACATACAAATATATTTTTATATTTACATGATGATTCAGAAAAAACGCAGTCAACCAAAGTAGATTTTTTTTTAAACAAAACACCCTGTACATTTTTACACCGTCGAATAACTCGTGAAATTTTACGTACATTTGACCCATAATTCATATTTCTAGCTTCAGCGGTGTTTAAATTATTGGCGTTATTTTAATATTTTTAATAAATGTACGGTATCAAAAAATTTGTGTAGCGTGGTAGTTATTGTAGCGATAAAAGTTATTCAATTAAAAGTTTGAGTACGGTCCTAATAAAAACCATTCTCAATGCACGGACATATCGTACAGAACCTCCAAAAAACTTGGTTCAAACTTTGGCATTATAAATACCTGTAAACTCAATTTTTTTAAATGAAAACCACCATTTTTTATGTCATTAGTAAATTCTTTTTCAAAAATCAATGGGAAAGATACAACATGTCCTATAAGTTTTTGATTTATTTCATAAAATCCAATTTTTTTTTGTAAAGTAGACTACGAGAATTGGAATAACAAATTTCTTATGTCAACTTTTTCATTGACAACATTGCTAAAAAACAGTTTTAGCCTTCAACGACAGGCAATTTTGCACTAAAAAGGCAGAGAGTTTTTTTTTTTAATATATCGCGACGACAAAGGGGTAACTTTTAATTTTGTCTTTATGTTAGGCGCCAACCACTTTATCAAACAATATAAATTTAGGCTCTTTCTCTCAAAGGTTACTTTTTTACTGGAAAACAAAAGTGTTTTCACATGCACGCGTTTTGTATACAAGTACTATCTAAATAATTTCTGTCACTAAATTTTGATTTATTTGTCTTATTCCCTTCATTAAAACACATTCTCGACTCAACAATAATTAATTTTAATTAACACCGTTTTTAATAGAAATTTATTTACAAAACTTTGACAACAGCTAAGTTTGGCAACGTGTACAATTTTCACGTGCCCTGCATTACGCGCAAGTCTTGATTTCGTGCACGATACTTATTTACAGGAATTCTTAACCTAATTGAACTACAACTACTTTACAAACTTATTCCTACTTAACTTAAGTCTACTGGTCATAACACCAACCTCGACGGTGAGAATTTTTTTGTATTCGATGCTTCCGATGTTCCTTTATTTCCTTTTCAGGTTACTCCTACGTCGTTCCAATTTTGCGCAGCCTCGACCGTTCATTCACCTTGGGTTCACGGACTTTTTTCCTTCCGGATCACTTTCACTGGTGAGTATTTACTTTCTCCGTTTATTTTTGTTTAATTTTATTACTGTACTACTTCAACTTCTCACTTTGTTTGCACTTAGCAATTTTATTCCTTTTAAATTGTTTAACTTTTGCGGTATTTTTATTCGCAACGGTGTACGGCTTTACGTTGTGATTTCTGAACTCCCGCGCGTCTCTTCCGCACCTCTATTTATTACTTCCGGATCCATGCCCAACATGTTTATCAATTTATTCAAATAAATCCGTTACGCCGCGTCGGTTTTTGTGCTGCCATCTACCGGATGATTATCTGAACCATTAGTTTTCTTTAATTTTTATAATTAATTTTCTTAATTATTTGTTAATTACTGCCATTCTTTTTCTGTTTTTCTGCCTTCCTTGTCTTTCTTTTTTTGAAAAAGTATTGCGCCGCTTTGCAATTTGTCTTTAAATTTTGTTGGGATTCATAACCCAACTTTTTATAACTAAATTTGTTTAAACCCGCATTTTCACCTTTTACGTCCTTGTTTATGTTTTACATTGTCTATTACTCACTTTTATATATCACACTTTGTCCCTTTTATCACTCTCACCTTAATTACACAACTAATACTAAATTTTATACAGGTTTTCTTTGGTTGGGAAGATTACTGATGCTGCGGGACACTTAACAATGATTGAAGATCATCATTACCTAGGATCAACTGTCCAACTTCTAGCAGAATTCAATGATCTTTCCGAACATAGTCGATTTACAAAGAATATGGAATTTTTGCTTTAAATGGGGTTTTAATCAATCTGGAATGGCATTTTTAGGACTTTTTGCAAATTATGGGACTGGCTCAAATGCAATAACATTGCAATATTATAATCAGCCAATGCTCTGCTAATCGAGTTTTTATCAAAGCTCAACGACTTTTCGGTGAATATCAGTGCAAATATAAATCAAACTATGTATTATTAAATGGAAATACTAGTATATAAAAATTTGGATTCAGCGAACTTTAACCTTTGTCGCGTGTATCGACCTAGCCACCTTGCATTATGATACGAGTTTAGAATTCGATTGTGAAACGTTATTCTGATTCTCGTTTAAAAACCTCTTTACAAGTTACACTAGATTTACATTCTAGTCATATTTACCTAGGAACAGTTGTACCTAGGGACATAGGTAATAATTTGAAATGTGTAGTAGGTTGAAGTTTAGTTTTTTTTGTGATGACAACACTGCTTTCTTGTTCCTTTCTATGGATGCGTTCAGGTTGCGGTCCACGTGTAGATACTATTAAAAAATTCTTGATTTTAGGTATAAAAAGTAAGTTATTAAGAATATAGAATACTATGTTACTTAAATTATTGGGGTACAGAGCAAAGATGACAAGCAAAACAGTTGATAAAATAAAGCTAATTTTATAAAATCCAGCTTTTTAGATTTTTTTTCCTCACTGTCCTTAGATACACTCATGAAATTTACAATTTGGACACCACAATTTCTGTAAACAAAAGTTTGCACATTGTGAAGCGGGCTTAAGGGTATCATTTACAATTCTAACAGCAGGTAGTCTCAGCAGGGGTTATCTTATAGAAGGACTGTAGAATGAATCATTACACTAAGCACGTTTTAGAAAATAGGTAATTTACGTTGCTTACTTAATTTTTTTCTTTAAAGAATATATTTGAAGGTATCGCTAATTAAACACCATAGCTCGATTAATTATCGAATCAAAATTTTGTTTAGGAAATGTTTACAAAATAAAATTAGAAATAATTTTGATTTAAAAAACGTCTACAAGCAATAACTTTTAAATTAAATAAAAAACTAAACATGGTTATTTGGGTTGACTGATTATTACTTATTTTTAAATAAATCTAACCTACTAATTATTGTAAGTTATTAAAAAAAATCATTAAACTCTCTATTCATAATATTTAGTCCTTACAAAATGTATATTTTATGACGTTTCATTTTTTCTGTAGTTAATATAAAAAGTGAAAATAAAAACTAAGGCAATTCTTATTGTCAACGTATATATTTAGTTTTTTGACAAGAATTTATTACATAATTATAATTAAGATACCAAGTTATAGTTTAAAATTAAATGAAAACGTTTTTTTTTAATAAAGGTATTACTATATAAATAAATATAAGAAATCAATAATGGGTGTGACCTCCATTATTATTGATACATTCTTGGAGGCGTCTGCTCATTGACGCTATCAAGGTATCAATATAATTAATATTAATCGTTTCCCATGCGGTATCAATGGCTGCAATTAGTGCATTACGGTTTACTGGTATAAAATTTGGCCCTTGTTGTCTTCGGATAACAGCAAGTATTCGAGCCCAAACATTTTCGATAATGTTAAAATCTGGGGTTTTTGCTGGCCAGGGTAACAGCTCCAAGTTATTTGCTTGTATCCAGTTGCGCACAACCTGCGAAGTATAGGGTCATCATATCCCGATAGTTAATTATCGAATGTTCCAAGAAAATATGTGTAAATGGAATCTACTAACGTAACGTTAAGTCGTTAATTATAGTTACATAACTCTCCTTTCATTAGATATAGTTCATATTAATATGCTTATTGTAAAGCTTCGTACACACCTGAACAACAAACCGAGGAACAAACAGAACAACGAACCGAACGGCAATCGGAACATTAATTTGGACGGTGCTACGTACGAATTTTAGAACAGATTCGCAAGTCCTGATTGTTCCACGAATGTTCCCGCAACTTGTCGGTTTTTTCTCCGACATAAAAAAAATACACGCGAATGCGAACGGCGAACAAACTTATGCGGGAGAATTAAATTATTTATTTTTTATCCTCCCTTTTGTGGGTTGGTTGTGTTTTAGGTAATATTATGAAGTTGACAGAGGAAAAATGTTTTAAATTAATCAGTGTTTAAGAATGCAAGAAGATAATGATGTCCCTATTAGCATCATTTGGGCGGAAAATTTCCAAAATAAAAAAAAAGCGAAGTAAATTATAATTTTTTACTCTTCTTTGTGCGTAAAAATTTGGTTGGCACTATCTTCTTGTTTTCCGCAATTTTCTCTTCTCAATAATAAATATATATGAACTGAAAACTACTGAAAATAATTATGGGAACAGCACAAACGTTCCGTTTGTTGTTCGGATTGTGGAAATCATAAAAGATACTTTGTCGTTCTGTTTGAATTTCGGTTCGTTGTTATGTTTGTTGCTCGGTTTCTTGTTCAGGTGTGTACGAAGCTTTACAACTTAAGCAACAATTTTTGGCGAATAAAGATTAGTTTGTGATGTAATATTAGAAACACAAATTTATATCATATCAAATTTATGACAACTTAAAAACCAAAAACGTGTATGTTGTTGCTAAGAAATTATTAAGGAAAAAGCGCAATTGCAGTGTAAATATTTATAATTAGTTATTTTCAAAAGTTTATAAGTCCTCTATTGTTATCTTAATACTTAAAAAAAAATCCTGTCCATTAGCATTATAAGGAATTGGCTTTTACTTTATGAATAAATTTCAATAACAATAGAATATCCTTGCTTGTTTAATTTACTTCCTTTGAGTCATATTGCTCTAAGGGTTGTTACATTGGTCATTAGAAGTATGTAATAAATAAACAATTACTATTGTTTGAGAAGGGGTAGTGTGAACCAATAAATAAAGTAAGAAATGTAAATTCCATTTTAGTTGAAAATTTGAAGTGTTGTGAAAGTGTCGAAGTGTTTTATCCAGACGAAGATTATATTTTCCAACAAGTAAGTATTCTTATTTCACTATACTTTCTCCAAAAAATAGTTCGGGATTTGTTGAATTAACATTTTCATAATGTATTTTCGTTGTTAAAAGACAACGCCCCTATTCATACTTCGCGGGTTGTGCGCAATTGGATACGAGAAAATAACTTGGAGCTGTTACCCTGGCCAGCAAAAAGCCCAGATTTTAACATTATCGAAAATGTTTGGGCTTGAATACTTGCTGTTATCCGAAGACAACAAGGGCCAAATTTTATACCAGTAAACCGTAATGCACTAATTGCAGCCATTGATACCGCATGGGAAACGATTAATATTAATTATATTGATACCTTGATAGCGTCAATGAGCAGACGCCTCCAAGAATGTATCAATAATAATGGAGGTCACACCCATTATTGATTTCTTATATTTATTTATATAGTAATACCTTTATTTAAAAAAAAGTTTTCATTTAATTTTAAACTATAACTTGGTATCTTAATTATAATTATGTAATAAATTCTTGTCAAAAAACTAAATATATACGTTGACAATAAGAATTGCCTTAGTTTTTATTTTCACTTTTTATATTAACTACAGAAAAAAATGAAACGTCATAAAATTTACATTTTGTAAGGACTAAATATTATGAATAGAGAATTTAATGATTTTTTTTAATAACTTACAATAATTAGTAGGTTAGATTTATTTAAAATAAGTAATAATCAATCAACCCAAATAACCATGTTTAGTTTTTTGATTTAATTTAAAAGTTATTGCTTGTAGACGTTTTTTAAATCAAAATTATTTCTAATTTTATTTTGTAAACATTTCCTAAACAAAATTTTGATTCGATAATTAATCGAGCTATGGTGTTTAATTAGCGATACCTTCAAATATATTCTTTAAAGAAAAAATTAAGTAAGCAACGTAAATTACCTATTTTCTAAAACGTGCTTAGTGTAATGATTCATTCTACAGTCCTTCTATAAGATAACCCCTGCTGAGACTACCTGCTGTTAGAATTGTAAATGATACCCTTAAGCCCGCTTCACAATGTGCAAACTTTTGTTTACAGAAATTGTGGTGTCCAAGTTTTAAATTTCATAAATGTACATCTTTTGGTTACCTATGCTCCATACATTCCGACCTCCTCAGAAACATACACACCTACTGTGCGACAAAAAACGGTTCAGAAGTGGTAAATTTTGCGGTTTTTTGCGATTTCCGAGGAAACCACGAGGGCAATCGAGAAAATCAAACGTTCGAGACTTAATCTGGATCAACCTGAAGAAGTGGTAAAATTTCATTCTAATTGGACTAATGGTTTAGGAGGACTTCGAGGACAAACAAACAAACACACATTTATTTTTATATTTACAATAAGTTACAATTCACAATTAATTTATTGTTTTACAACAAAACAATTTCTTGTTTTGTTTATACTAATTGCAGATCAACGACTAACTATTACAATTTATTAAACGCCAATGCAAACAACAAAAACGCAAAATCTTGATTTTTCAAGTCAATCAACGACGAAACAATAGTGAAAAATACAATATCTTCCGAAATTATGCAAATAACAATATAAGATTTTTATACCTCTGTACTGCAAATTTAGATTTGATAAGGGATTCCTTTAAACTGTACCAATTTTGAATTTTACCAATCCTTTGACTGGAGACGATTTGAATTCTTCAATCAATACAACGATAACGATTGTAGCAATAACGGCTGCTTCTATTACCGCTACTCAAAATTTTCAATAAAATAACGATACCAATATGTAGCGAGAACGGTAACTTCTATTACTGCTATTAACATCTGGATTGGTTGCGACATCCAGTAACAACGAAATTTTCCAATGCGACAATTTATCGATACATCAAATTCTAACGCCATGTTCTCCTATCTATACGAACGGGTTATAAACTACTACATGATGTACAAGCAACGATGTATGTGTTATCGATCCATTACAATTTTTGATCACCAAACTTTAAAGCTATTAACGCCTTTTTATTTAACTAAAAGGTTTAATAACTTCGGCAACATGTGTGAGCTTTAAAAACAACGAATAACGATCGCCAAGTGCGCATGACCAATTGGCGTTAGAATGCAGTAACATACGTTAAATTTCCACCACATGAATTCGAACGATAATAACAAATTAACATAAGCGTTACATGATTATAAACTTAAAACCAAAATAATGATACATTTTGGTTATTAAACTTTTAACCTCAGTCATGCAATGCTTGTTTACCTTTATATTTTTTATATTTGTTACTTTTTTTAATCATTACAAAAGCACTATTTATATTTACACACACTTAAATTAACCTTGTCAGATTCATTCAGGAAAAACTTAAGCACAGTATCACCATCAGGATGATTTTGAATGAATTGATTTTAAAACAACGTTCTTCTTATTTTTATTACATTTACTATAGTAAGAGAAGAGTATGTTAAAATAAAACATTATGAAAAGAAAAATCAAACTTGACACATTTTTCGCAAAGTTATGGACGTTTAAAAGATCAGCAAACATTTGTATAAAATATTTATTTTTTTTGTTTTTTTTTTAATTAGAAACTGGAGCATAAAGTGAACAGGTAAATAAGCGCTATTTGACTATTACCTTAATATCTGGGCCATAATATAACGTGATTAGATACCATAAATAATTTTAATCAAAATGTTGGTTTATTGGTGTACATAAAGAATAAACATTTTCAAAACATTTTTATTTTCAAATGTAATGATTTACCTGCCTCAGTCAAACATAAACTTTCAACCTGTAAAATTTTAATAACTTATAGATCACATCTTCGAGAAATGCCGAAATATTTTTAAACAAATTAGAACCCAATTTGGATCTAGATTACAATTGTAGTTGGTCATGTCAATTTTAATACACTTAGTAAAAATAGATTACAAATAATATGTACATAGTTATTTAGGACTTCTGGTTTGGAAGAGATTTATTTGAAGAGTTACGTGTGCTACTAGAATTGAGGATAGACCTGAGGGACAGAATCAGGACACACCGCCATCTCGCATTGATCACATAATTTCAAACATTCATAATCAGCACCTTTTATCCTTAATAGTAATATTACTCATCATAAATTGGTTATTTTAAAAATTGCTATAGGTATGTCAAATTATTCATCCGTTTAAAGCATACCACTAAAAAAATTGATTATGACTTATTTACCTACAAGATACGAAATCAAAACTGGTAACAAATTTTTTCTTATACTTCCATGGATCAAGCTGACCAAAATTTTGTTGGTACTATTCATTTTAAACTGGATGCGACATCTGAAATAATTACAAAACCTTTTACATTTAAAAACAAGAAACCCTGGATAACTGAAGTCATTAAGAAAAACAGACTCTTTATATAAAAAATTGAGCTAAAATTAATTAATAATATACTTTTTTATATTTGTTATACTTAGAGAATACTATATTGATATGATTACACGAAATTTATAGTGTTGAAATTGATCCACACGTTATATTTGATCTCTATTTATTAGTTATTTATTAATTATTTAATCACTCATTCCTATTTTTATTACTATGAATGCGAAATATTTATTTTATTTCTTTGTTTTTTGATTATGTAAATTGTTTAATAATGCCAGCTAGTCGCCCTTCTTTCATATTAAAAATAAAGTTAATTACGACAACTAATTTTTATTTAAAAACTTAGACAAAAAAACTACTACATTCCTATTATTTTAGCCTTTTGATTAACCATTTATTTTTATAGGTACCCTACAACTGATCTATCGTGTAACATTGACTTTAACAAACCGTTCGTAAAAGTAACATGCGTTTGCACAACTAAGCTGTCGTTCGTTAAAAGCTAACCTTTAGACGTGCACGGTAAGTTTCCTTCGGTATACAATGCAAGTCAGTATTTTCCTTTCTTGATTTCAGGCGTCTTCGTTGAGATGACACCCATATGATTTCTGCTGCAGGTCACTCACACTGAATCGGGATTCCTTGAATTGTTTCGTTAAGTTTATTTTAATTTTTAATTTTTGTTTAAATTTTAATTGTTGTTGATTAATATTGGTTTTTGTATCGTTGAACACGTCGTAATTAACTATTTGTTTATACTTCAATTATTAATATGCCCATTTCTATATCTTTACTATATAACTCGACTTTTCACTTATCGTTGCCATTTCGATCTTTGGTTTCGGAGGTTAATTATTTAATTATTTAGAGATTAAAATAACGTAGTCTCTACGGTATCTACAATACGACTTTTTTAACGGTTTTCTGTCGGTCTTATTTATAAATTATTGTCTAAACCTTTTGTGATCTTTTGAATTTCTAATTTTGGCGACAATTGCACGCGCCACCAAACATCTCAAATTGAAGCTACTTTTTTGTAAATTTTTATGAATTGATTAATTAGTTAATTGCTGGTCATTTTGACATGAAAGTCCGCATCTTTCTTATTATTGAGTTATTTTCATTTTAAATTCACTATTACATGTTTAGGTTAACTTTTACTATTTTCTTAAATGTAATTTAGCGCAACGTTTTCTAAGGTTTTTGACTCCGAAAATTGATTCTATGGGTCTCGTTATTCCTCTTTTTTATATTTGGTGCACGCTACCATTGATTATAAAATTCGTAAAGATGCGCAACCTATATGGAGGAAATGTGACACAAAAGTACGACGAAAAATAGATGGCTCTACCGTGCAATTACGACGAGATTCTCAGTTTCCCCCTCTATTTTTTTATGTCAGTTCCACCGTACCTGTCTCAATGCGTGTATCTTGAATATGAATATGAAAGTGGTTTGAGGTTCGAAGTTACTTCATTGTTACAAGATACTGCATTGATTATAAAATTAGTTACCGTAATTTTTGTGACAATTAGTAATTATGAATACGTTAGTTGCACAAATAATTAAAAGAAGAGCGTAGACGCCGTGGGCATACGTTTTTTTCTAAAATTCTTACAAAAAATGTAAAACCTACAAACGAATTTTATAATCAATGCTACAAAGGACTACCAAAATAAATTGTGGAAAAATTTGTATTGTGGTTATGGATATTGACACTTTAGGAAATAAGTTAATATGTGAAAACTTTTTTACCCTCCGAAATTACAATAAATGTAAATTATTAAGTGTAAAATCAGTGCCTGTAAAATTCTAGAAAGAAGGTAAGCAAATATTTTTATTTACCCGTTAGAGTTTTCTTTAATTCCAAATTGACGAGATAAACATTATGCTTATGAATTCATGTAGCGTACGTATAACGGGTGATCTGCGTAGAAGAGCGTGCATTAAAAGTTTTTTAACTTGCAGATAAATCAGAAATAAAATTTAGTACGCGGCCATAATCGATCATTTTCGTTCTACCTAAAATAGTTTCAGACCTTCGGCTATACAGGGTGTGCCAAAAATTGCTATCAAATTTCTTATTTTAAATACAAACCTATAATTCTTTTTACATCAGTCGATTGGCCATTAATTCTGAGTTTATATAATCTATATAACTATATGTTGTAGTACTTATAAAACAAGTTAAATTAAATTTGAAAACATTTTAAAATTTGATTAGGTAAGGTCATGTTTGAGATCAAAGGTCAAACATATACTCGTAAACATCTTAAAAAGTATTCAATGTACGCAGTCGTATAATATATTAATGAAAAGAGAATTGCAACCCAATTTCAAAAATGCATTTAAAAATATTTTAACATTTTGGGTTCACAAAGTTATTTTAGTTTAAAATTTTTTTAAATATTGACGTTATTGTTTCATAATCTGTACTAACGTGCAATATATCAATCAAAAGTGTGTGGCAAGCCAATTCCAAAACTGTTTTACTAGATTGAGTTCAATAGTTGTTGCACTTTAAAAGTTTTTTTGAAGATTTCAACTTTTTTGTTTATCAACTTGCGTTGCCCAGTAATATGCAATCAAAAGCTGATTGAAAGACAGTTCCAAAACTGCTCTAAAAAATGAGGTGGCACTACGGGTTATTGCACTTTTAAGTTTTTTATCAAACATAAGATCGTGTAATGTAATGTAACTCTAGTATCTATATGTTCTAATCAAACGTAGAATTTTTTGTTCTACGCAGTTCTGGGCTCTCTTATTTTTAGTCAACTTTAATTTTTGTTTTTCTAGTCAACTCTAGTCCTTTTCTTTTCTAGTCAACTCTATTTTTTTTTCTTTTCTATCTAGTATTTTTCTTTTCTAGTCAACTCTAGTCTTTTTTAGTCAGCTCTAGTCTTTTCTTTCTACTCAACTCTAGTCTTTTTCTTTTCTAGTCAACTCTAGTCCTTTTCTTTTCTAGTCAACTCTAGTTTTTTTCTTTTCTAGTCAACTCTAGTCCTTTTCTTTTCTAGTCAACTCCAGTTTTTTTCTTTTCTAGCCAACTCTAGTCTTTTTCTAGTCAATTCTAGTCTTTTTCTTTTTTTGCATCTTCATTTTTAAATAATTTAATGCGCTTGCAACCTTATTTTCATTAAATAATAACAAACATCTGATTTTATGGAATGCCGTATCCCTAAATTAGGTTGGTAAATCTTATTGGGGTGGTTTTCCAACGGGGATTTTAGTGGGTGCTCAGTATGACAAGAGGAGAAAGACTAGAGTTGACTAGAAAAGAGGAAGATCTAGAGTTGACTAAAAAGAGGAAGACTAGAAGTTGATCTCAGAAAAAGAAAGACTGAGTTGACAAGAAAAGAAAAAGACTAGAAGTTGACAAGAAAAAAAAAAGACTAGAGTTGACTAGCTCTAGTTTTTTTCTTTTTAGTCAACTTTAGTCTTTTTCTTTTCTAGTCAACTGTAGTCCTTTTCTTTTCTAGTCAACTCCAGTTTTTTTCTTTTCTATTTAGTTTTTATCTTTTTAGTCAACTCTAGTATTTTTCTTTTCTAGTCAACTATAGTCTTTTTCTAGTCACCTCTAGTCTTTTTCTTTTCTAGTCAACTCTAGTATTTTTCTTTTCTAGTCAACTCTAGTCCTTTTCTTTTCTAGTCAACTCCAGTCTTTTTCTTTTCTATCTAGTTTTTTTAGTCAACTCTAGTTTTTTTCTAGTCAACTCTAGTCTTTTTTTCTTTCTAGTCAACTCTAGTATTTTTCTTTTTCTAGTCAACTCTAGTCCTTTTCTTTTCTAGTCAACTCCAGTCTTTTTCTTTTCTCTAATCTAGTTTTTTTAGTCAACTCTAGTTTTTTTCTAGTCAGCTCTAGTCTTTTCTTTTTTAGTCAACTCTAGTCTTTTTCTAGTCAGCTTTAGTCTTTTTCTTTTCTAGTCAACTCTAGTCTTTTTTTTTTTAGTCAACTCTAGTATTTCTTTTAGTCAACTCTAGTCTTTCTTTAGTCAACTCTAGTCTTTTTTTCTAGTCAACTCTAGTCTTTTTCTTATCTAGTCAACTTTAGTTTTCCTTTTCTAGTCAACTTTAGTCTTCCTTTTTCTAGTCAACTCTAGTCTTTCTCTTTTGTCAACTCTAGTCTAGTCTAGCAAAAACCCCTAAATAAGATTTACCAACCTAATTTAGGGATACGGCATTAAAGAAAATCAGATGTTTGTTTTTATTTAATGAAAATAAGGTTGCAAGCGCATTAAGTTGTTTAATAATGGAGATGCAAAAAAAAGAGAAAAAGAGTAGAGTTGACTAGAAAAGAGAAATACTAGATTTGACTAGAAAAGGGAAAGACTAGAGTTGATTTGAAAAGAGAAAGACTAGAATTGACTAAAAAAGAGAAAAACTAGAGTTGACTACAGAAGAGATAGACTAGAGTTGACTAGAAAAGAGAAAAACCAAAGTTGACTAGAAATGAGAAAAACCAGAACTGCGTAGAACAAAAAATTCTGCGTTTGAGTAGAATACATAAATACTAGAGTTACATTACATTACACAATCTTAAGCTTTTGAACCCGTAATGCCACCTCATCTTTGAAGCAGTTTGGAATTGTTTTTCAATCAGCTTTTGATTGATATGTTACTGGGCAATGCAAGTTGATAAACAAAAAAAGTCGAAATCTTCAAAAACACTTTTAAAGTGCAATAACTTTTAAACCCAATCTAGTAAAACAGTTTTGAAAATAGTTTTGGAATTGGCTTTCCACACGCTTTTGATTGATATATTGGACGTTAGTATAGGTTGTGAAACAAAAAAGGCGAAATAACTTTTGAACCCAAAATGTTAAAATATTTTTAAATGCATTTTTGAAATTGGCTTGCAATTAATTCCCTTTTGATTGATATATTACACGACTGTGTACATGGAATACTTTATGAGATATTTACGAATATATGTTTGACCTTTGACCTCAAACATATCATATGAAAAATTTTTAAATTTAACTAACTTGTCTTATAAAGTACTACCACATTTAATTTTATTTTTAAAATCCATCGAAAACCAAAAATTTAAAAACGAGTAAAGTTTTTTCAAATTTCTAATTTATCTGAAAGTTAAAAAACTTTTAATGCATGTTTTACGCAGATCACCCTGTGTAGCAATTCGAAAGAAAATTGAAAAGTCATTTAACAACTTTTTTGTTATTTGTTATTGAACATAAAAACTTGTCATTAGAAGCTAAACTAAAAGTTTTGTGTGTAATTAATTTTGAAAAAAATATTCAAAATTAAATATAATTGACTCAGCATATCTTTTATCAGTGAATTTATGTTATTTTTATTTCTTCTTAGAATCAACTTGCGCAACTAAGCAAATTACAACCGAGGACGTCCTTCTCGATTCAAAAAAAAACTCAGCAGAGGCATCTTTTCCAACTGGGTCCGAAACGAATAAATTGTTTATGTAAATAATAACCACAATTATATGGAAATACATAAAAATGATTTTTTATCATAACTTGTATTGATGCAAATAAATTTTATTTCTTACAAATTAAATTGTTGTTTTATTGAAGTTTGAAACTAAATTTAAAAACAATTCGCAAATCCAACTATTAGAACGCACCGGGATAAATTGAGTTGAGTGTACATTATTATTTTTTATTATGCACGTGCTAACTGTAACAAAGGGAAAACACCAAAAAACTGCACAAAAAACGAGTTTTTTGCTGCGTTTTTTGTGCAGTTTTTTGGGGTTTTCCGTTTGTTCTTTAGAATCTTGTAGCATAGTTTATTGAGCTGGTTATCTAGCATTTAAGCAGTTGAAAAGGTATAAATGTGAGATATGTAGAGAAAAATAATTAAGTGAGAGGAAGATTTATTTTCTGAAAATGAATGAGTAAAGATTATGAAGCCGAGCATATTTAGTTTGTATCTCACTTACCTATCAAAAGTATTTAATTCGTCATTCGCTATTCATAAATGTACAAAAGGTATCGTTAAAAACTTTTTACATGTTTAACATCAGAAAGCAAACAATTTTCTCAAGTTTGTATTGAACATAAGACATTTACTATCAATTTGTTAATTAAATTAAAAATATACGCTACTCTTAAAGCGAATCGGAAAAACTGAATTAATGCGTTTATTTCCGCTAATCTTAGAAAGAAACACCGGAAATTAAAAATTTTATCTTGATTTAGTTTAAGTTTAATCCAAGTAAATTTGGTTTTAGGAAATTTTTTTTAAATTCAAAAATTAGCGATTTTTTAACAATTTTTAATAATTTAATGAGTGTATTTAACCGATTGACCTTAACTCCTATTTTCGAAAAACGGTTTTATTGAAGTTTGAAACAAAATTTAAAAACAATTCGCAAATCCAACTATTATGATACACTAGGATAAATTCGTAGCAAGCTAAATTACAAGAGTGCACATTTTTTATTGTGCACGTGCAAGTTATTTATGTTGCAAACGAACGAACTTCTTAGAAAACTGCCGAGTTTGATTCTGAATCATTCTCGTAGGTAGAGACCGATGTTGCATGTATGCTAAGCAGTAACAGAATCAATGTTACAATATTAAACCGTTCGCAGCAGCACTTTCCCAATGAACAGTTTGTTGGCCGAGGGGTGAAAGGGGCATTCGTTGCTGGTAGAAGATGTAGTTACGAAAAAATATTAAGGCTTGCGTATCTTTACGAATTTTATAATCAATGACGCTACTTTAATGAATGATCTTGAAATTTCAGAAAAATGGTTACGTTTTACGGAATGGAGTTTTTTCAACATTATCTACAAATAATGTACAATGGGTTTAATGTTTTACGATCACATCACTACACAATCTCTTTCATAATGTTTTTTAAGAATTGGAAAGTGTTTTTTAGGGCTATTCATTTCAATTCTTAAATTTGACGCATAAATCACTCGGACATAGGTAAGTATTATTATTATTATAACTAATTGTATTGCATATTTCTTTCAGAATTTAATATAAGACATAGTTCCTGGGCTTTCAAGAACCTTAAACAATTAATTTTTTTTAGTTTGGGCGATAATTATATCTAAATTAGACATGGGTGGGGATATCATTAATGTTCAGAGTAATTACAAACTCTGGGCTGATTGCTTCAATCAGTACTTTATAAACGTATGGCTTTAAAAATTACACCTGCTAGTCAATCAATTTATGAAATTCTAAAGGTAGAATATCGATTCGATTTTATCCATGTTCATAAAAACGAAGTTACTAAAACTATAGAAAAACTCAGGAGAGGATCCCCTCTAGGATGGGATAACATTTTTGTATATTGCCTTAAATTAATTTAAAATTACATTGCACCATCACTTACTTACATAAATGACCTTACTTTTAAAATTAGAAAATTTTTAGAGATTTAAATTTCGGTATATAAAAATAGATCAGTAATTGAAAATTATTGTCCCATCTCCATACTTTGCAATATACAATAAACATTATTGAAAAAACAGGAAAAAACAATTATTCAATACTATAGAGAATAAATTATTAACCTTAAAACAATTTAGATTTTGATTAGGACTAGGAATCCAAAAAGTACTAGACACATAACATCCACAATCTACAGTTCTATAGACAAAGATAACATAGGTGTTTTTCTCGACTTGGCAAAGCCTTTGGCACTGTGGCTCATGTTTTGCTTGTTAAAAAACTTAAACGACTGGGAGTAAAAAAAGCAGGACTAAGTTGGATAATCAGCTATCTTGCAAGTAGACCACAACATGTGGGACTAGGAGATATTCTTAGTTCCTTACTGTTTTGTACTGTATGTGGATTACCTCAAGGTAAGGTTCTAGGTCCTGTCTTGATTTTAATATTTATGAATGATTTACCGACACTTGAACAGAAAGTATATGTTCATATTTACTTATTTGCTGATGACACCGTGCTGCTCTTTTCTACCCCGTCTTGTAATGTGAAACACTGGCTTGATCAAAATAAAATTTTAAAATGCTGACAATATATATCTTTTTCAATTTTAACAATACGTAACCCAACTATAAAAGCTTAAAATAGAATTACATAATAATAGAGTGAATTCCAAAAAGTACACATCATATGGAAAACTTTTTTATTATTAATTATACCTTAGATATGACTTAGGGGTTAGTTTTTGCTTAGTTGAAAAGCAAATGAACACTCATTGGCGGCGGTGAAGAAGTTCTTATTCTTATCAATTTTGACATGTTAATATTAAAATATTTAAATATGGTGTTTTTTGCAAATATATCAAAATTAATCATTAAGAAAACTTGTTCGTAACGATATTTTAGACTTATAACCTAAGTTTTAGTACAATTTGAAAATTATGCGTAAATGACAGTTTGAGATGTAAATTTCTAAATTTTTATAAAATTTGAAAAAAAAATAAGATTGTCGGTATTGAACTGAATCTTGGGTTATAAATCTAAAATATCATGAACAACTTTTCTTAATGACTATTTTTGATATCTTTACAAAAAATATTATACTTGAATACTTTCATATTAACGTGGAAAATTTGATATGAATCAAGAACCCCTTCACCGCCGCCGATGAGTGTTATTTTGGTTTTAAACTAAGCAATAACTAACCTCTAAGTCATCTTTAAAATATAATTAACAATATAATAGTTTTCCATATGATGCGTGCTATTTGCGGAATTCACTATACAGGGTTTCCAAACTTAAGTCGGCACTATTGCTAACTTTGTTATTATTAGAGCTACAGGGTCGGTTAAATAGGCAAACTAGTAGCGTTTGTTTCTCCCATCACTATGGTGAAAACAAAATAAAAATCGTTCGCGAGTTATGTCAAATTGTTCCATTTTTTCAAATAGGACATCCTGTATACAATATGCTCAATCTATAGGAAATTGAATACTGAATAAAAAGTATTTTATTATATTTCATTCTAAAGTCAAAAATGACAGAGCTATTGATGATTTTTCACATAAGTTTTTAAGTTGCTGTGATTTTATAAAATACAATCGTTTGTTGTATAAATGTCATCAGGATTAAAATGTCAAATTGAAGATTCACTGGTAAACAGTTTACAGCCACTAAAAGCGTTTACAGGCAGGCTCAAAAATGCTTGAATCAAGACGGTGACGTTTTTTAGCATCTAATTTAAATTTTTCTCTTAATGTTCACAGAATAAATTAAAATAAACCATATTCTTTCGCTTCATGGATATTCCTCTTATTTCATTTTATTTACCACTTCTGCTGGATAGAGCCGTCGTGAATTTTGTATGTTAATCTATCCCCATCACGAAATAATTTTTTTTAAGTGTCTGCCGTGAACAAGATTCAAACCGCCTCAACCAACGGTTTTCCGAACAGTAAATTTGACTACGTTCTTGGCATTACTACTCGACCACCCACGGGTCTGATATTCTTGCTACTTTCTACTTTGCGGTAAGGCAAAGTTATAACTAACACAGCTATCTTAACCAATTTGAAAAATCATCAATAGCTCTGCCATTTTTGACATCAGGATAAAAAATAATGGGACACTTTTTGTTCGGTATTCAATTTTCTATCGATTGAAGATATTGTATACAGAGCGTCCCATTTGAAAAAATGCGTCCAATTTGAAAAATCATCAATAGCTCTGTCATTTTTGACTTTAGCTCTGCCATTTTTGACATTAGGATAAAAAATAATTGGACACTTTTTGTTCGGTATTCAATTTTCTATCAATTGAGGATATTGTATACAGTGTCCCATTTGAAAAAATGGAACAATTTGACATAACTCGCGAACCCGATGTTCGATTTTTATTCTGTTTTCACCATAGTGATGAGAGAACGAATGCTACTAGTTTACCTATTTAACCGATTTTGCAGTTCTAATAATAACAAAGTTAGCAATAGTGCCGACTTAAGTTTGAAATACCCTGTATAATAAATAAAGTTGAAAATATTTAATCTTTGGCCATTGAAATAGATCAACACCAAATTGGAAAAAACCAAATCGTCAACAAAAGGTATTAATCAATTGACTTATTTATTTTCCAAATTAACAACATCCTGCGTCAAAGTACTATGAACATAAACACCGTATACTAACCTTAGATCAATCAATATTAACCTATGGAATTTTATCGTGGAGCGGAGCTTAGATTATCCCACAGTACTTCGGACCACGATTGTTGCACAAAATAACTTACTCAGAAGAATTTTGAGGAGAGGAAAGTATGATTTGGCTCAGGCGTTGTACGAGGAGTTTTCTGTATTATTTATTGACAACTTATACAAACAAACTGTTTTACTAAAAGTTTAGAGAAGCAGAGAATCGTTGGAAATGCTGGTCCACAAACATACTAGGGGTGAAACGAAAGGATTACATCGAAACCCCAAAAAATACACAATCCAGGGCAGAAGACATTGGTCATATTTCGGTCCAATCTGGTATCCAGACTTGCCTCTTTATGTCTTAGTAAACCCTATTTATATGCAAAGGAATATTATATCAATTACATTTTGAACTTACTTACACCAAACTAAGTAAAAATGAGAATAATAAACATTATACTTATAGTCTGGGTCCTCACCGACATAAAGTATCATTTATAAATAAACAGCTGTAACTTTTTGAGTGGATTAATTACGTGTAATCCGACAAGATGTTTCTATCGTTTTTTTTCGAATCTGGGGCGTTTCTTTATAATCTTGTCCGAAAGTTGCTTTCCCTTATAATTTTTGAAACTTATAGATAATCTACTTTTAAAGTGAGTAATCGCAAGAAAGTTTATGAAAGGCGGGGAAAAAAATGTGTCCGACTAAAATTTTAAGCCAACTCAAACATGTTAAAATTTTGAGTTTAAAAAATTTATTGATAACCACCTGATTTTTTCAGGATTAGTTAATTAAATCATGCGTAATTCAAATATCAAATTGTTCGACAAAAAATATTTTCTCATTTTTCAGCCCGACGCATGAAAATTGACTATTTAACGAAGAGAAAAAATTTATGAACAACATTTTTTTATTTTTCATTTTCAAATGACGTATTTAATACAATGAATTACCTGTCCGACAGAAAAATAGATAGAAACATCTATATTTATAACATTTATAAATGAAACTTTATGTCGGTGGGCACCCAGACTATCCACGAATACATACAAATATAATGATACATCAATAACAAAGTTAAAGTAGATACATGCTAATGACTATTAGAAGATACATATTTTTGTTGCTGTTAATTGGAAAAAATATATTTGACTTGATTTGACATGCAGAAAAAATCAAAAGAATTGTAAGTTATCTCCGAAGTAGTTGGGCGAATGAGTTTATTTTAGTATATGGAGAGGCAGTTCACTTTAAAACTTGTTTGACGCATAAATTTCGTTCCAGATAAATCAAAATTTATTAGTATTATTATTATTATTATTATTATTATTATTATTATTATTATTATTATTATTAATCCATTAAATAGTACCTTTATAAAAATAATTAAGTAGACAAAAATTTTAACTACATCTGATCAAAGACTAAGGGGGATAATTATTTGCAGAATTTTGGAATCATGCTTGTTTTTAAAAATTAATAATTTTAGAAAAAAAATTTAGTTGTAATCAACACACGTTCAAAGCAACACTTGAACTGGAAATTTTAAATTAAAAAGTCTGTATTTTAAATATTATTAATTTATTTATTCGTATGGTACATTTACGCTGAATTAACATAATAAGAAAGAAAGAAGTTTCTTCTGGCCAAATTTAAAACAAACCACTATCGAAAACTTAAATTGCGATTTGAACGAAATGAAATATCTGGGCTTTCAATATAATATTGAACCCAAATGTTTCAATGAACAAAAACACATTCAAACGAAACTCACAAAGTGAAACGTAGACGCAAACAAATACATTTATATATTTCATCAAAGTTGCTTAATTCTTATATAAGAAATTAACGAATCAAAATGAGAAAAAAATTTATTTACAGTGTGTGTAATCTAATTTTATAAATATTGAAAATAACAAAAGCACTTTTTTTAAAACGTAAATTTTGTTAATTACGTGTAGAGAGAATTCAAGCTCATTACTAATACATAATCAAAAAGTTCTTTTTTAAATAAATTACATAAACTTTAATTTTAAAATAATAAAAAGTTATTGGTAAAGCACCCAAGTTTGTCGAAAAAACTTATTTTACATATTAATTAAATTGAAACAAAAAAAAACTTCATTTAAACTAAAAGGTAAAACATCAAAAGTTGCATTTAATTAAAGGTTAGGAGGATCTGACAAGCGTCGCTAACGCTCTGCTTTTTCTTTTTACAAAAACCCAAGCGCTACAGATAGTTTGTGCACTTCAAATTAAAAATAGTATTTGTTTTGTTATATGTATTTAAATTTTGTAATTGTTATAAGGTAAAATTGGTTTCCCTATAATAAACTTGAGTTTTCCTACTTCTCGGTTTGATTTAACATTCCGCAATTAAAATTTTACATTTTATGGAGATCAACTAACGAGTTATTTAAAAACTGACAATTTAATTTAGTCAAGCAGTTATTAAATAACAAATTAATAAAGTTTATTTTAAAAGAAAAAAAATTATTAGTATCTTATTTAACGCTTCAAGGTGAACAAAAACAATCCGAGAGCTGCACTAGACAAAAGACAAACTTTAATAGTTATTTATGTATTAAAACTTCGCAAGAAAACCAAAAAAATCTTATTTACAAAAAATAGCAAAGAAGCTCATAAACTAACAGTTTGATTTGTCTAAAATTCAATAGTATAAAACCATAACGTTGTGTCAATGTATTAATAAACTTTGTAGTACAAAAGGCTTTCACACTATTCCAAGCATGGAATTATCAGCAATAATTTTTTTTTTATTTGAAGGTAAAACACACAATAATGGGAAAAATCGACTACGTGTGAAATACTGCGTATAAGTTTTATTTGATTAACTTTGGACAGGTCAACACCTCAAGCTATATGTGAGTATCTAGACGAGTAACGCTATATTTGCTTTATACCAAAAGATGAAAGTTGATATGATAGAAGGAAAACACTAAAGGACGACACTAAAATATCACCTGACTAGTAGAAGTTTGTGAGTAAAAGTGGGAGATATACAAAGTATGTCGTGTATTTTAGGTTAACAGTGACAGTTGTCATATACAAGGTGTTGTTTGACTCTCTTTTTTTCTGAATGAAAAACTTTGATACGGTTTTTTGATTATGTTTATTTGAATTTTTAGAATTTTATTTGTCAAGTTGAGAAGATGATATCGGCCAAATGGACGCCGTCACAATTGATTGCCATAAGAGCTCGTTTTATGACATTTTTCATCACTTCGGCAAGAACTCGTGTCGAATGTTGTCATTGAGCGCTTCTAGAGTTTTGCGTTTGTTCACGTAAACACGGGACTACAAAAAACCCCACAAGAAAAAGTCTGGAACGGTTAAATTGAGCAGTCTTGAGGGTCAGTGCAAATCGCCAAAACGAGAGATGATGCGACCCGGGAACGCCGCCTTTAGAATATCGGTTGTGGCTCTCGCAGTGTGTGCTGTTACTCTGTTTTGTTGGGACCACATATCCTCCAGTCCTAATTTGTCTAATTGCAGCAAAAAATACTCAGTCAACATGACCCTATAGCGCGCACCGTCTACTGTTTTTGAAGCGGCGTTTTTGAAAAAAATAGTTTGACTCCTCCAGCGTGAACAGCGCACCATGCAGTCACTTTGAACGTGTGTAATGGCTCCTCGTGCATCATTCGTGGTTTTTTGGTGCCCCAGAAGCAATGGTTTTGCTTGTTCACGTATCCGCTGAGGTGGAAATAAACCTCATCGCTCATTATGATTTTGGTCGAAAAATCGTCCACTTCTTCCTCAAGATTGAGGATGGCTTGGGCGTAGGATACGCCCGTTTAGCGGTCGGCAAGCAGCAGCTTATATACGGACTGGACTTTGTACGGGAACATGCGCAGGTCTTTGACCGAAATTTGCCTTAGGGACATCCGGCTGATGGCTAATTGCGTGGCACGGCATCTGATCGATGTTTTCGGCGACAGCTTGACATCCTCGGAAACAGTGGAGATATTCTTGGCAGAACGGGCGCTCCGAGGCCGGCCACTTTTGGCAACGTCTGGTGTGGTTCCATACTCTTTAAGGTTGGTAGCCAAACGGCGCAGTGTTTGCGCAGTCGGTGTCAGACGGCCGGGGAATCGGCGACGGAATTTGCGCTGTGTCAACACCACTAACGAATTGTTACATAAAAAATAGACACAATTATTCCGCGTTATTGGGGAGTGTATCGCTCTATGGCTTGTTCACTTGCATTCTAAATCTGTCTAGTCCACAAATGTCAAAACAGATTTGACATTAGCGGCCATTTGCAAAAATGAAAGCATCTTCCAATAGGATGATTTCTTTTGGCTCACCTAGTATTTTTAGGTTAACAGTCACAGCAGCGTATATTTTTGAGAAAGTTGTGAGCACGGATTTTTCATATAAAGGTAACAATATGCTAAATTGAAGTTATTTTTTTGGATATTAACTTTCTATTTATGTACACAATAATTATGTATTTTTATTGTAATTAGTTGTGTTTTGCTACCTTTTTTCCCGAAATTTTGTTAACTTCCATTGCTAATTATAAACTTCTTTAAGTTGCCAATGTATTTAAAAACTTAACATAAACGTACATAATTCTGTAATAATAATAATAATAATAATAATATCGTTTATTCTAGGAGACCTGGTTACAGGTATAGAAAAGATCAAATATAATAGGTAACTAAAATTAAAATTCATATTCTAAGTATTCATCAACAGTGTAAAATGCATTGCTTTGTAGTAGTCTTGATTGACTTTAAATATAGTTTTAAAGGTAAAATCCTTACATGAAGAGGTAGCTTATTATACAAAACACTACCTTTATAGTATGGGTTCGACTCATAAACTACCAATTTATGACTGCTATACTCAAGTTTATTACCATGTCTAGTGCGATAATTATGGAACTTAAAGCTGGTTATATTAGTTTTAACAAATTTTAAAATTTCATATATGTACATTGAAGGCAACGTTAACAATTTATGTTTAATAAAGATTTGCTTACAAGAGTCTTTAATACGCATATTGAAAATGCATCGAATTGCACGTTTTTGAAATACAAAAATTCGATTGCTATTATTCGAACCACCCCATAAAATAATAGCATAACGCATTATTGATTCAATGTTAGCATAATAAAACTTTATAGACGTATCAATATTAGAGATTTTCAAAAGACGTTTTAATGCATAACAATATGACGCTACTTTTTGTGAAATGTAAGATATTTGAGGTTTCCATGTTAGTGACATGTCAATATAACAGCCAAGAACTTTACAAGATGTCACTTAGTTTAACGTTTTATTATGTAACCTAATTAGTTTACTACTATTATAGTAATTACTTTTTGTATAAAACTGCATCGAGCAAGTGTTTGTTGTGTTCAGAACAAGTTCATTTAAACTAAGATAATTAATTAGTGTTTGTTATCATACATAACTTTATCTCTTTTTTTACTTGATAATAGGTGTTAAGTCATCAGCAAATATGACATGATAGTGATTTAAGTAATTGCTTATATCATTTATATACAGTGTCCGCCATAAAGTTGGAACCATATGGCAATTTTTTTTATTATTGTAGTTAAAAAAAAAACTTTGGGGAGCAATCACTTCTGCTTCTGAAATAACTTAAAATGCGCCAAGTCAAAGTTGACAGGTAACATCTGTCAATTGTCAAGTCCGTAATTCTGGAAAAAAATGTCCTAAAAATGGGTCAATTTGTTAAAATTTTGAAAAACGTTACTAGGAAATTATGATGCTAATCACATTTTATGCCGATGTGGCAATTTTGAGAGAGAAATTTTGATGTTCAATAAATTTCATATTTTCGTATTTTTTATTCACCCCCGTAAACGGCTAATTTTTTGTTTGTGATTTTGAAGTAGTCGTTATGTGTTAAGATATTCAAATTATAATTAAAACCATTTTTGTACTATCCAACTAAATTTTAATAAAGAAAAGTTGAAAAACAATTTCTGATTTTTTGAAATTTTTTTTCCAAAATTACAAACTTGACAATTGACAGATGTCACCTGTCAACTTTGACTTGGCGCATTTTAAGTTACTTCAGAAGCAGAAGTAATTGCCCCCCAAAGTTTTTTTTTAACTACAATAATAAAAAAAATTGCCATATGGTTCCAACTTTATGGCGGACACTGTATATCAAAAATAGTAGAGGACCTAACACACTACCCTGTGGCACACCTAGTTGTACATCTAACACGTCTGAATTGTGTTCCATATAGTTAACGTATTGACTTCTATCAGACAAGTAACTTTTAAGAAGATATTGACAGTTTCCTCTAATTCCCAAACAATCGAATTTTCTTAAAAGCAATTTGTGGTTTACAGCAGCAAGACAATAATTTTGATCTAAACTATGATGTATTTCATTTATTAGTGAAACTAAAGCAGGAGTTGTTGATCGTTTTTCTCTAAATCCATGCTGAGTTGTTGTTAGTAGCTTGTGAGAATCCAAAAAGTTCATTATACGTTTTGAAAGTTTTTCAATAATTTCTGAAAAAACTGACAGTAATGCTATATAGGTCTATAGTTATTTAATTGTTTGGGGTCATTTCTTTTATATACACAAATAATTTTAGCAATTTTTAACACTTCCAGAAATACACTTTTTACAAAACCGCAAGAATTACTATTTTTTAAAGCCTTTATTGTGTTTCGGATTTCCACTTCACTAGTTGAAAACAAGTAGATAGACTATTCATAAAACGATTTATTTAAACTAACTTCATTTAAATTGTTATTTTGAGGAGATAATATGTTAGGAACTTCTATAAAGTATTTATTAAATGCATTAGATATAGTTTTGTTGTTGGTACACTCAATGTTGTTTAGTACTACCACTGGTGAAGAACTTGCAGAAGGAAAGATATTGTTTGTAACTGACTTATTTATAACTTCCCACACTTTCTTAGCTTTATTAGAGGAGCGATAAATTGCATCAATTATATTGTTTTGTTTGACTTTTCTTAGTATTTGTTTGTAATTTCTCTTAAACTCTTTATAAATACAGTCTGGCATTACGCCAGATTTACATATAGTGAATAATCCTTTCAATGTTAAAGATATTTTTTTTATGTTTGCTGTAGACCATGGTTTTTTCTTATCATAGTTTAATTTAACAAAGTTAAAACATGTTTCGAAGTGAGACTTTAAGGTGTTACTAAAATTACAATACTGTTCATTAACATCATCTGTGGTAAATGTATTGCTCCATGTTACGTTTGCTATTTTATTTTTAAACATCAATAAGTTCTTTTTCGAGTAGGATCGTACATAAGTAGATTGCTTATTTTTAGGTATAACTAGAGGAAATGATATTACTTGAGAACTATGATCGGAAATACCACAATGTATAATTTCTCTATCCATGATAATATTGCTGAATTTAGTAAAAATGTAATTGATTGCAGTTTCAGATTGTAGTGTTGTTCTAGTAGCAGCATTAAATACTTTTTTACCATCTTCAGCAAACCAGTTTATATTAAAGTCACCATTCAGAATAATTTTCGATTGCTTTCTTTTACTATTTAGTACCAAAAGACATTTCTCAAGTTTTTAAAAAAATACATTAGCATCTGAATTTGGTGCTCTGTAGACATATATAACATATAAATCATTATAACTAGCAAAAAGTTTGATTGCTGAGTACTCAAAATCTTTATATGATAAAAGAACAACAAGTTTCTGTAAATTGACTGCTGAGAAATTATTTTTTACTAAGATGAGGACACCTCCTTGTCGATAATCACTTCGAGAGTAATAACTAGAAATTTTATAGTTTGGAATTGTAATGCTATTAATTTCATCATTTCCAATCCAAGTTTCAGTAATGCACATAATATCTAATTGATAAGTTTCTAGAAAAACTGCAATAGTATCTAATTTATTTTTAATACATTGTACATTCAAATGAGCAATTTTTATTAAGTTGTCATTTTTTGCATTCCAAGTCGAAATAAAAAATTATTCATACGAGCACTTTCTGGCCAAATTTCTGGATTTATTAGTTCATTAAATTGTTCAGTTAGCACAGAAACCTTAAAAGAACTGTATTCATTTGGTCGTCTAGATTTCAAACTTTGACATTTAACATCATTAAAATTATTTTCAGACAAATGCAATTTTATTTGTTTCTCCGGATCTAAGTTGTACACATGTAGATGCAAAAATCTTTTAGCTGCCTTTATGGTAAAGTAATCATCTGATCCTTCAAGTGATTTTTTTCTATACGATTTTTTCGTGTAACTTCAACAAAAACATCATTATTCAATTGAGATGATGTCATATTTTCATTAGTAATTGCAGATATTTGCATTTCAGGATTGATTTCATCAACAGAAATTTTATTAATATTACTAGCCGTTGGAGTAATTGCTTGTATAGAATTTGCCTTTTTGTTGATACCAGCATTGGCTTTAGATACGGTTACGACTTTAGCATAACTAACAGTATTATCTGTTGTATTTATGGAATTCTTAAAATTTTTAACTTCATAACGTAAAGCAGCATTTTCTTTAGTTAATTTAAGTTTGTAAGTTTTAGTTTTTTAATTTCTGGCAAAAACAATGTATTGTTGATGTTCAAACTTTAACCAAGTATTTATTACTCGTCAATAAAAAAAGTCGTCCATCAACCAACAAAAAGAGATTTTTAAGGTATAGCAAGCATAAATTGACTAAACTCTTCTAGCATAAAATGCAAGTACTAACAAAGACAAACTGTCCGAGTAGTTAAAACAGAAAGGGTTTTAGCTCCGGTCTAAGCAAACGATCAATGAGACGATAAAACGTCACTCTTACAAAGGTTGGTTAATGGCAAAATTTTTTTTTTTTTTGACATACAGTCAAGCTCAGAATTGACGATCTTCAGTAAGGTAGAAGAAAGATAGTAGTATCTTTGCTTGATGGGCTTTTCAGTTGCTTTGAAAAATGAAATTAGTTTTTGCTAAGTTTAGGAGTTTAATTTAAAATCCAAAGAACTAAGAATCTCAAGGTTCCTGAGTTTGGTAGTCCACAAAAAAAATAATATTTATTTATTTATTTATTTATTTATTTAACGGGCAGGCATACTCTAGATACAATAGATACAATATTAGAAATTAAACTATTTCATAATACAACTCTACTTAATATTAATACTAAAATAAAAATTAAAATCAGAGTCAGCAATAAAGAGACAAAGAGTGTGTTTAATTATTGCACTCAAAATGAAATACATTTACATTTTTAAAGGTATATAAGTTTAAAACCAAAAAATTGAAAAACCAAAAACAAAAAAATTGAAAATAAAGTACATAAGAACACCGCAATACATTTAATATTTAATATTAGAACACAGAATAAACATAGTTACTCACAAACTAATGCATGTATTCGTTTTTTATAGTTTGCTAAGGTGAGAGAAAAACAAACATCTCCAGAAGCATTGGCTGCATTGAAAGATCGAGGGAAAAACTATTGTATAGATAATTTCTTCTATAAAAGGATTTTGCAAAAAGATGTGTTGAGCGAGTACTGATATTTGGCACATGCAGTATTATCTTACTTAATAAGTCAGGGCAATCAACATGTGAATTAAATATTTTGTATAGAAATACTAGATCTAAGTACGTTCTACGATTCTTTAAGTTTGACAAATTTAAGTTCTTGGCAAGAGATGAAGATGTACTTGTTGGAAGATGTTGATCTAATTTATATGCTAGAACTCTTAGAAATTTCTTCTGAATATTTTCAATTCTATTAATATGACAAACATAATGTGGCGACCAAACGGGGGAACAGTATTCTAATGAGGGGCGAATTAGAGTTGTAAATAAATATTTGAGGACATGTGGACTTTGAAACGAAAAATAAAGCCCAACTGTCGATTACATCTTTTTATTAATGTATCAATGTGCACAGTAAAATCTAATTTGGAATCAAAATATATACCAAGATCTTTGATTGTATTTACACGAGAGAGACGTTTTCCTTGAATAAAATAATCATGTAATATAGGAGCATGTATTCTATAGTAGGTAAGAATGTTACATTTTTTAATATTAAGTTCTATACGATTTTCAGTACACCAGTTCTCTATGTAATTAATAAATAACTGAAGATTTTGAGAATCTGCAACTGAAGATATCTTGACAAATAACTTGATATCATCTGCAAAAAGTAAATGTCTAACAGAGGTTTGGAGTTTATTATTTAATGAATTTATGTTTAAAGAAAGGTCATTTATAAATATAAGAAAAGGAATGGTCTAATAGAGATCCTTGAGGTACTCTTGATGTGACATAAATAGGTTTGGAAAAATTGTACTGAACTTTTACATTTTGTATACGGTTTGACAAATAACTTTTACACCAATCTAGCAATGCACCACAAATGCCATAACATTTAAGCTTAGCTATTAAATGATTATGACTAACATTATCAAAAGCTTTTGCAAAATCTAAATATAATGTATCTACTTGACCCAAATCATCAAAGGAATTTAAAATGTAATCTTGAAAAACTAGCAAATTGCTTAAAGTGCTTCTGCTTGAAGTAAAACCATGTTGATCAAAGCTAATTACCTGCTTAAATTGAGGTCTAATAACATCTAGCACTAAAGATTCAAACGTTTTAGCAATGGAAGATTGGATGGTGATGGGACGGTAATTTTTTATGTCACTCTTTGAACCAGATTTGTGAAGAGGAAGAATATAACTAATTTTTAAATCAGCAGGGTAGATACCATATAATAAAGACTTATTGAATATTATATAAAAAGGAAAGAGAGAGAAGTAGCACACTGTTTCAAAAACTTGGGTGGAAGACCATCCAGACCTGGCCCTTTTTACATCTAAGGAAGACAATTTTTTGTTATTGATTCAACAGGTATTAAGATATTGCCAAGACACAAGTTTGTTTCCGTATTATAATGTACATTAGTATTTGTCAAAGGATTAAAAACATTACTAAAGTGATCTGCAAACAAATTAGCAGATTCATAAATACAAGTAGAAACAAATGTTCATCACTTCAAACGTTAGTAATCCAAAAGTACCCGTTGTTTATTTTTTAAAACATTAAAAGCAGTTATCAAGGTTAAATAAAGTTTAAAGTCACTTGACAGGGCAACTTATATTTGCGTTTACAGACTTAGGCTTACAGTTTGAACATTGATATACACTAAATTAAATTTCAAAAAAATATGATTGCGCCCAGAAAATGAAGTTGCGTCGATACTAAATAATAGTGTGTTTAATTGTTAAAAGAGACCCTGCATCGTAGCAAGATGTCACCCAATTAATCCCCATAGGACGTGACTTGATTTCTTTTAATAGTCGTTCTGTATAGTTAATCGGACTCTAATTTAAGTGATCTTTCCAGGAAGAGAGTGATTGTCGATGAGACGGTAAAAAAACTAAAAGATTTTCTAGTAAACAATCATAAAGCTCATTTAAATAATTGACCATGAGAGAGTTCTTGTGACAAATAACTTTTAACAACCGTCTTGGGTTTGCAAAGTTGATTTTAAACTTAAAATTGGGGCTTTGATAAAATTTTGACAAGTTTTATGTTGCTATTTCTTAATCATTTTTATTGCATGATTGTGAACTTTTGCTACACGAAACATTAATAAATTTCTTCCGTTATGTTCCTCCTCACCAGTAGAATACATCAACCTACACTTTTGTTCAGTATGAATCTACAACACCGTAAACAGAAGAATATGTCTCCGCATCAACAATTTGTAAATAAGTATCTAATTTCGTTAACGCTGCTTCTTTTTTCTTTATCACCTCTTTCATTTATTCTATTCCCTGGCAATTCCTTCCTAAAAGCATCCTTCCCTTTCTCTCTTCGGTCCGCAGTTTCCCGCACTTTTCTTTTAAATGCTCAATATTCTTCCACCTTTTGCCACACATCTTACATATTCTCTCATTATCTTTTTTCAGTAAATATTTTCTTTCTTTATTCCAGCATCTAAATTTTGCTATGATTCTTTTTTTTTTATATGTCCATCATTCTTATTATTATAACTAAAATTATATACAAAATACTTGTATCTGTCTACTGTTTGTATTTCTTCTTGCCCGCATAACCGTCTCTTTTTATTCTCTCCTTTTTTCTTTTTAAACATCATTATTTAGTTTTTCCCACATTTGCTTCAAAATTTTTCTTTACTAAATATTTTCTCACTACCACTATCATTCCTCTTATTTCCGTTTGATTGTATGCAATTATAACAACATCATCCGCATACCCTAACACCCACACTCGTTTCTTCCCTATTACTATTCCTCTTGTTTGCTGTTTTTTATCACCTCTTCTAAATCACTAATATTTATTAAAAATAACCTTGGACTTAATGCACGCCCCTGTTTAAACCCCTTAGGTTTCCAAACCATCTTCCCTCTACTCTAGCTCTACATTTTGTTTTATTATACAGTTTTTCTATCCCTGCTACCAAATTTTTGTTTACCCCCTTTGCTTCATCACTTTCTACAACAGCTCTCTATCCACATTGTCAAACGCTGTTTTAATATCTAAAATATAGTATACATTTTTCCTGCATTCTTTCCTACCTTTTTACTTACCATAAGCCTCAAAATATATATAATATATTGTTCATTGTACCTCTGCCTTTACGAAGGCTTGCCTGCCAATCTGGTATTAACTTCTATTTCCTTTTCTAATCAGCTTCTTAATATTTTTTTATATATTTTGTACCTCACATTTGTGAGACTTACCTCCCTGTAGTTTTGTAGTTTCCCACTTGCTTTTTATCTTCTCCTTTATATATTTTCACTGCTCCCCTTGCGTTCCATACTTTCGGCTTTACCTATTTTTACTTTTCTTAATGCTTGCTCCAACTCTTTCTTTTTTGTAACCTTTACATCTTAATTTTTCTTCTTCTTTCCTATTTTTTACAATTGTTAGCTTTTGCCTTTGTCCTTCTAATAATCTTCTACAATTACCTTCACATTCTTATCCATCTATCCTTTTTCCTGCTTTCTTAAACTTTTTTCTCCTTTTGCTAATGAACTCCCATACTTGACTTTCGCTCTTTATTTTTTCTATCTTTTCCTCTAACTCCTTTTTGTAGCTTTTTTTCTCTGTTTACATCCTTCTTTGAAACTTTTTTAGCTTTTTGTATGCTTCTAACTCTATTTTTTTTTCATTTTCTTTTCCCTCTTCTTATCTCTTTTTATTTTTTTCACAATTACTATTTTACCATTCTTTGCTGTTTTCTAATATATGTGCTCTTTTCTTATACCTTTGTTTTTCCGTTATATTATCCATTTTTTTCACAGTTTTATTTATTTCTTCCTCAACCTCATAAGACATCTCTTGCTCCTCCTCCATCTTCTCCCTGTACCTCTCAATATTTTACCTTGACCACACTTTTTTTCTCGCTATTCTCTATTATTGGTTCTTCTTATTCTAACAAATTAACGGAATTGATTGATACTTCAGGAAACCAAATCATATTTTTTGTTCATATTAAGTCCATTCATCACCAATTTGCAAACCGAACTAACAATATTCAAGAAACAAAATAAAGTTAATACCAAATAAAATAATAAAAGTAATTTTTAAATGTGAGTACTTCTTAATCAAACTACTCAAGCACCTAAGAAGAATGTCTAGGATAATCTTACAAATTTTACAATTGATTTTGAGCAGTAGTGGTTGTAGTAGTATTGCAATCGGAACGTAACAAAGCCCACACATTGAGGGCGAAAAAAAATCGACAGATTCAATCATTTAAGTTGTTTTGTTTGCTACCTCCACCAATAAATGGACCTAACAGACCACATTTTCAAAAATCAACAAAAAAGAAGTTGGAAGAAACCTTATCAGGTGTAATTTTAAAATAATAATAAATTTCTTTCATTGTTACAATTTTAAAGTTTCTAATATTACCTATTAATTTTTATATTTATGTTTTTTGTTTTAATTTTTTTGAGAAATAATTGATATGAAGATAGTATTACTACATATCAACAGAAAATTTTACCATTATTTTTTTCTCTTTTTCTGATGAATAGAACCTTATAATAAAAGAGAGAACAATTTGTCTGGAAGCCGGCGTGCCGTCCGCCGCTTGTCCGTATGTAACATGATACTAAAAAAATTATCAGTCCGGTTTTTATGATACTTGTTTGAAATTTAATTGTGCACAACTTTTGTTTAAACTATTTTTTAATCCGATAAGTAATTACTGAGTTGTCACAATCACGTGACAGTAATTATTTTAACAGTATCTCTAAAATATCAATTAAACGAAAAAGTTTTTTAAAAAAGTTATTAAAAATTTTATTTCTAAAACTTTTGTTTGAATTATTTTTTTTAAAAACGCAATTTTCATTTTCTCTTTGTTGATCAAATTTTTTGCTTGTTTTGAAATTTCAAGAAAAGCGTGCACGCGCGTGACATTGTTTTGTTTTGTAGGTATATGTAGTGATTGTATCTGCTGCTTACCAGTTAGGGGATTCTTAAACGATTTTCTCTAAAACATATAGTTTTTTTTAATTTTTTTTATCAAAATTATTAATTATTATTCATTTTCCTTTAAGCTAATTTTGTTCAATTTCTTCGATATTTATGATTTTGTACATTTGTTATTAAATGATTTATAAGAATTACGTCTTGTAAATTTTCTGTTACTTATACTTCTCCTGGTTTGCTTTGTTTGCTTCAGTTTATTATAATTTTTTATTTTGAGTGTAAGGGTTTGATGTACTATTTGCTTTCTAGAATTATTTAATTTATTTTTATGTTATTCCAATTTTATTTTATACAAACAATAAAAATGGAAATAGAAAATATAAGAGAAAGGTTAGTTTTTTTAGATATAACTTTATAAATAAAAATAAACAATAAAATAAGAACAAACTGCCACAAAAAAGCAAAATACCATAAGATTTGTAATAAATTATTTTATTGTTTATTTTTTATTTATTCGTTATATGTATGTAAGATACTTAAAAATTAAAACTGTTAAGCTTTAGTCAACGGACATTCTCTTTTAAAGAGTTAAGTAATAAATTTATAAACTAATATAAAGCGCACATTAATTATGTAGTAAAAAAATAAAATCATTGAACACCGTATGCATGACAAACAAAGTGCTTAGTTATTTATTTCTAATTTTGATATTACAGAAAATAAGAAACATCACTCCATCAATGTTCTAAAACATTTTCTACTATTACTAAATGCAATTTTTGAAATAGAGAATTGGAAAACTTGGAAACAGTAGTACATAGATTACAACTATTAATTATTAATTAATAAACAAAACATCCTACTAAAATTTTGAGTATTAATTTGTTGACCTTTTAAGTTTTTTTTTCTTTGTAGTACTTTATTTTGAAACATATATTACGATAAAACGTAGTATTTAAGAAGAGAAAGGATAAGCTTATTCCGATGGTTGATATCTTCCAGAAACATTCACTTGGTCTCAGCCAACATGTTGAGACTAGTCTTAATGAATTTTAACTTTTAATTCTGAGTTCTAAATAAATGCTCACAATTTTTTGTTACTACTGAGATGCAATAAAGCATTCGAAAATTCATTACAAATATAATTTGAAAATAAAATAAGCAATACCACATAAACTATTGAAATAATTAAATGAATAAAAGTAACGGTTACCATTATTAAAAGCGTTAACCCGAATTTATTTAATATTCCACGTTTTGAGATTCATCATGTCAAGCCCTATCATTAAGGTATGTACAATGTCTTAGCCCAAAGATTTATGGTTTACGGTTAAATCCTTTAAACTTGTTATCTAAGCGAAGACAAAATTGTCTTTAAGATCACGTTGCCTAAACTATTGTCGCAAAGCGGCGTTTAAATTAAATAATTTACTTTATAAAATTAATTGAATTTAAATATTCTTTAATTTTTAATAACCGAAATACTTATATTATCTATTGGAAAGCGGTTTAATTTGTAAGATTATTGTTGTATCTTAATATTTGTGGTGTCTGTTAAATTACCAACCAGGCTTTCAATAAGACACGCTTGGTTACCTTTGTGTACTGAGCGTAAATTTGATTATTGATGTCTGAGCTTAGTTGTATTCAGTTAAGGCGTTTTCCACTAAGGAGTTGGTTTTGTTTCTTTGTAATAACTTTTAAAAAGTTTTTTGTACGTTTTAAAGCTTTGTTATTTTTGATGTTTAATAATGTTTAACAAAAAATCTTTTCAGAAGATGGGTTTAATATTCATATACCACCCTTATTTATGAAAAGCATCCTAGAAACAATGAGTAAATTTATTTAAAATTCAATCGTAAATTAATGTATACAGAACAAAACAAATTATGACAATCAAGGGCCAAACAATTTTGAGCAGAGTATCATACGATATCAGAACTCTGGAAGTGGTTGAAAATAGAGTTTATTGTCGCTTTGAATGTTAATTGTCAACTCGTAAATGACACAAATTTTTAACATTTTTAGGTTTGTCGTCATTTATTTTTATAAATAACCTGTACTTACTGTTGTGTACCATAAATTTCTTTTCATTTTAAAACAAGAAATCTAAACTTAACGGGCATAACTGATTTTTTACTACCCACGTATACCGGGTCTTACATTAGCGCTTTGTTTTTTCCTTACAGCTTGCCCTGTAGAGAAACATAAATTTTTCTTTTTTTTTTAATTATTAAATATTAAATATCTCAAAAACTAAAAATCGAAACTTCAAACTATTAAATTGTTTCTTTTCTAACTAAAATCTGATAAAATTTGTTTATTAAATTTACAAAACAAAGTCGTTACGATTTTTTAAGTAAAACAGATAAACAATTATAAGTTACCAACACTAAAAGAGAATAAAAAAATAATTATATCGCTATATAGAGGCTGAGAAACAACGCTAGAACACCTTGAAAGATAAAGGGTGTTCTATTAAAAAAAAACATGTTTTTTCTTACCTCGTAAAAAATTAGACTCCTTGTGTTGTTAAAATAATTGTATAAAGTTGATCTTTTCAAATCCATAATGTTTTGTATAAGCTTTCTCTATGTAGGTATCTCCAACGAAGTGTGCCGCTAGTAAAGAACAACGCACTAATGTAGTACTCAATATACGAACTTAACTTCAAAAAACAACTAAAAAATTAAAACTACGGGTATAAGCGTTTCTCCAAAAAATATACCGCTGAATTTCAAATAAATTTTTGACGTTGAATTTAATATTTAAAGTCAATGTTGTTAATTAAGAGATAAGCTATTTATGAGTCGCGAACGCGAAGGTACAATGTCGCAATCGAATGAGACGAAAATTGTGGAATTAATCTGTTATTATTGCAATAGAAATGTTAAAAAATCGATCACATGTAGTGTTTGTGCTAAATACCATTATCATCCAATTATCAATTTCCTTTAGAGTTTTTTTTTCGTGTCTAATTGTTAGGGGTTTTTGGTGCAAATATAAAATATGGAAGGTGATCAGTACTTTACAGTATTCCATGGTCAACAAGAAGACATGTTGTTCCTGAGAATCACCACTTTGGTTTCCGGACCTGGTCATCAAGACCCTCCCGGATAATTAGGAAAAAATGTACAACACAATTTCACAAAACACAATCACATTACACACTTAATTAATGTTATTACATGTGAATACTAGGGTGGGTAAGAGGTTGTCATGTTTAGGTTTTAGTGGTTTTCCTAAACCTTAAAGTAAATGCTTTGCCAAGACGAACCAATCCACAATTGCACACGGTTTCGTCACCACACTGTACAGGATTATATTGATCTTCTGGGGCACCATTCATAACACTTACATCACAATACAATATTTAAAATGTACCATACGATTAAATAAATCCAAGTTGTGCGGAATCAGCTAAAATAATTACCGCACAAAATGTGGTTAAATGTAAAGTTTGCCAAAATGATGATATGGATGTATTTTTGGCTAGAAACCTGCTTAAAGCAATTATTTCTAAAAAAGAAGTAGTAATTAAAGAATTACGAGATAAAATCTTTCTTTTAGAAGAAAAGATACATTTATTAAATATTGTTAACAAAAAGATGATGTCATTTGTGGAAATGAAATGCAAACTACGTATCAAAATCGTACAATAAATACTACAGATATCAAAAAGCTTAAAGCGAATTCGATTACTCCGGCATATGTCGCTGAATCTATCAAGCAATCAAAAGATTGTGTTATTGTAAATCAGAAGAATAATATTTCCTATATAAACAAATACGAGAAAAGTTTTGCAGCTAATCAAGAAGTAGAAAATAGAATGAGAACAAGATTATCTGGAACTGCCATTAACGAAAACAACTCAAATAGCGAAAGTATAAAACAAAATATAGTTGGAAATACCAATGGTCAATGGACCACTGTTACTAAGAAAAAAAATATTCACTCTAATAATACGTCCATATATGGCACTGTAGAAGAAAGCTCTATTAAAGCGACTGTGAGGTATTTTCATTCGACTTAACGTAACATCCACTGAAGAAATTGTAACTGATTATCTTAAATCAAAAAATATAATAGCTAATTGTGTGAAATTAACTGCCAAATATCCAGAAGAATATTCTTTATTTAAAATATCAGTAGAAGATCAGGATCTGGAGTTAGCAAAAGACCCTAAAATTTGGCCAAAAGGAGTTATCATTAATCGTTTTTATTTCTTCACCCAAAAAAAATCAAACCAACTAGTATCTATATTTCATCTTAATATTTGATGCATTCGCAATAAAATTAATGAATTAAATGCGTATCTTAGTACTTGCAACTTTCAAGTGCTAGGCTTTAGTGAACATTGGTTAAATAATAGTGAACTAGAAAATAGACTAAAATTAAATAGTTATATTCTTGCTTTGTATTTTGCTAGACCCAATCATTCTTTTACGAGAAGGTTTGTCATGTAAATTACTAAATTTCTTACAAGTACTTACAATTGAAATTCATTGTGAAATTTTGGGAATTTTATGTGTAGAATTTGACGTCGTAATCATATGTCTATATCGATCACCTAGTGGGGATATTGAAATTTTCCTTCACCGCTTAAACAATGTTATAGTTGTATACTCAGTATACTATTGGCGCGGAGTAATAAACCTGTCAGAATTATCGAATCTCCCGTATTGCAGTGGCGTAGGTACCTGATACGTTTGGAAAATCATATTTTTAGTAGGTAAATATATTATAATAGTAAAATCTACCTTGATATGAATTATTATGTGGTTTCTTTTATTGTTTCAATCCTTACTTTGTGGAATCTATTTTTCATAGTAAATAATTCAGCAATATTCCACCGTTTAATAAGATATAAATAGATACAAAACTTTTGTAAAACACAGTATTTGAATATAAAATTAAACTCTAAAATCGATAAATGACAAATGTGTCGTTTCTCAATTTGTCTATTTTAAATTTTAATTTTATATAGGTACGTATACTGAGTTTTACAAAAGTTATGAATCTATTTGTATCTTATTAAACTGTGGAATATTTCAAAAAAATTATTTACTATTATGTGGTTTGTTTCTTATTATTACAATTAAGAATCGATATAGCTAAATAAAGTAATTTTAAAACAATTATTCTTTAGCGTCAAAATGTGTGTTGGATTATCTATCATCAGGTAAAGTGGGGTCGTTAGCGCAGTCATTACGGCAGACGGGTTGTAATTTCTGCGAAAGATTACAGATAATTAGTTGTTTGACCGAAGGGCTTCGTATACTTTCTAAATGAAAAATATGTTTAGTTTGTTATTAGCAATGAATCGGCTTGTTTGTTTGTTTGTGTGTTAGTGCAAATAATTTTGAAATGGAAAACTTTTCACCAGCAAAACGTGTTAAAAGTGGTGCGTTATCTGCTAATGAAAAAATTATAATTTTAAATGTGCATGACGCTGTTCGATGTCAACACCCTGCAAAAAGTGTCGATGATATTGTAGGATTATGTTCTGCAATGACGGGAATATCAAAATCCACCATTTATAAACTAGTGAGGGAAAGAAAAATTTGGGACAAGTGCTTCACCCACTTCCATCTCCTGGTCGGCGCCCGATGGAATTAGATGATGCAATGAGGAATTCTGTCCGTAGAAAGGTTCACTCGTTCTACTTACGGAAAGAGATTCCTACAATCGATAAGATTTTACTAGCAGTAAATGAGGATGAAAATCTACCCCAAATGAGTCGTAGAACACTGTGGAAACTTCTTCGCAAGTTGAAGTTTACTTGGGAGAAGATAAATAGAAGATCCGTTTTAATTGAAAAACAAGAGATTATTACATGGAGGAGAAATTATCTTCGGGAAATAAGAAAATATAGGCGTGAAGGCAGGCGTATATTCTATTTGGATGAAACCTGGATCAATGCAGGACATACCGTAAAAAACATGGCATGATAATACCGTTACGAGTGCTCGACAAGGATTTATAGAAGGGCTATCGACAGGATTTCGACCGCCTTCTGGGAAAGGAACACGGTTAATTATTACTCATATTGGCAATAAAGATGGCTTTGTAGATGGTGGTTTGTTAGAATTCGAATCAAAGAAAACTGGCGACTACCACGAAGACATGAATGCTAATGTGTTTGAAGAATATTTTGAGCAGATGCTAGATTTGATACCCCAAAGATCTATAATAGTTATGGACAACGCCAGCTACCACTCACGAAGATACGAAAATTTACCTACCAGCGCTTGGAGGAAAGCAGAAATTATAGATTGGTTATCTGTTAAGAATATAACTTTTGAGGATGACATGGTGAAAAGAGAATTATTGGATATTGTTAAAGTTCATAAGAATAAGTATATACGTCATGTTATTGACGAAATGGCAAAGAATCGGGGCATTGAAGTACTGCGTTTACCACCTTACCATTGTGAGCTGAATCCTATAGAGTTGGTTTGGGCTCAAGTAAAAGGTGACGTCGCTCGTAACAATACCACTTTTAAACTCGACGACGTGAAAAACTTCTGGAAAATGCATTAAACAAAGTAACACCTGAAAGATGGAAGAACTGTGTATCTCATGTCGTTAAGGAAGAAGACAAATGTTGGCAACTGGATAATTTAGTAGAGATAACATTGGAGCCAATTATTATATCAGTAAACACACAAGACAGCGATTCTGATTCCGAAATGGAAATTTTAGACGAGGAAGAAAGTTAAATGACCAAGCGTAATGTGCCTGAAACAGTGTTCTACTCTCTAAACACCATTTATTGTAACCATGAGTGAGTATTGTCAGTTATTTTAAATATACCTATTTTACCTACTAATGTCTTGTTATTTAAATGAACATTTTTATGCCTGTTACTTTTATCTATTCATTTTGATAAGTTTCCATGACAACCACATAATTTTATAATTGAGCCAAATTTACTTTTGATGCCTAAAAATCGGTCCCCGCAAATTAATTGTAATTGTAATAAATGTACTGACGATATCTGCATTACTATTTTATTTTATATTTATGTCATATATTATTTATATGTTATTTATTTTATTTGTATAGTAGATCACATTACAAATTTTACTTCTTACGTATTATATACCATTATTTTTGTATCTTGGTATAATACCCACATCTACGGCTATGATTCTCGTTTCGTCAGTACCTGGGCTGATGGCAACGTGTTTACACAGATTAAACTATTGTTCTCAGACCCTAGATGGGTCGATATGCTGCAAGAGCGGGACAATGATCGTATTTTGGTTAAAATTTATTGGTTTTTACTTAACCGTAGAAGTACCGCTTTCACAAGAAAATAAAGAATTATTTCAAGCAATTATGATTTATTACTCCGCGCCAATAGTATACAGACCTTAGGGGGTGTTTTTATTTTTTTTTTAAAAAATTAGGAAATAATTGTTTGTTTTTTTTTTGATTTGTTTGGATAGGGGAGGGAGGAAAATTATTTTTTCTACAACCTTTTTTTTTTTGTTTTTTAATAATTTTTAAAAATTTTAAAAATTTTAATTTCTCACTGCCATACAAATTAACATTAACTCTTCATTCATCACACCAAAACGACATATCTTTTAATCTTAATAAAAATTAAACAACAAATTTATTAAACAATACTTCCAACCTTTCAACATTTCTGGTTTTAACCCTTTTTTCAACAATTTCCACAATATTAATTTAGATCTCTTAGATTTGAACCATTTCACCGTAAATGATAACTTTGATGTATTTTTTAAATCATGTTATGGTTGTTTTTCACAAAGCTTTTGCTTATAAAAGTGTTCAATTCTCGTATTTGTGACAACAATATAAATTGGTTTATATCTGATTTGTTAAATAAGCGAAATCACCTTAATTTTCTATATTATCAGTACAAAACTAATAGAAATGATTACATAAAATCCATGCTACTTAAAACAAAACGAGAATATTCGTTGGCAATTAAAACTGCGAAGAGGAAAGCTAATGATAAATTAATATTAAATTCTAATAATACTAATAAAACTGCATGGAAAATTATTAACTCTTACAGAAAAGCTAAATGTGACTTATCGCACAAGTGTTCTATTGATCCAAACGTTTTTATGATTTTTTGTTGATAACTTAAATAAGAATACTGTAACAAATGCTCTAACTTAGAATTGTCTTCTCATAATGTGTCAAAATTTCCTGATCTAGTTAATGCTTGTTTCTCTTTCAAGCTTGTCTCTGAAACTGAAACAAGATACGCAATATCTTCTTTAAAACCTAGTAATACAAAGGACATATACGGTTTATCTGTAAAAGTTATTAAATCCAATGTTAGCCTATTTGTAAGACCTCTTACTAAATTAATTAACTCATCTATACGACATAGTACTTTTCCAGACAAATTAAAAACAGCACTAGTCATTCCGTTTAATAAAAAAGAAGAAAATCTCTATTCTTCGAATACTTTCTAAAGTGTTTGAAAAGATTTTGTACACCCAAATATCTAGTTATTTTGAAAGTAATATGTTATTTTATAAAAACAGTTTGGGTTTAGAAAATGATGCCAACATTAGTTTTGTCAATTATACTTTAGAAGGTTTTAAACAAGGTAAATTTGTTTTTTAGCAATGTTTTTAGATCTTTCTCGGGCTTTTGATAACGTCTCACATTGCATTCTTTTTAACTAAATTAAAAATAATTTATAATTTTGATACTGCTAGTACTACGCTCATTAGTTCATATTTAAACAACAGAATGCAAACAGTAAAAATCGACGGCGCATTTTCCAAATATCGTTTCTACATTGTGGAGTACCTCAAGGTTCTATTTTAGGGCTTTATTATTTCTTATATTTATTAATGATTTACATTTACACTTCTCCGAGTGAATCCTCTGTCATACAATACGCAGATGATACGACGATATGAATCAGACACTCTTGCGAGACCGCTGCTATCGAAGAATCGACTAAAGTTATAAAAATTGCATCAGATTGGTGCTCTACTAATGAGCTTACTATAAATAATAAAATACTACAAAACTTTTATTGACGTTTCGATAACATAGTTTCCAGAATCAAGAATTTTTTTTAGGAATACATTTTGATGCTAATTTCGATTCACTGATCACATAATACAACTGGCCAAAAAGATAAATAGTAGCATTTACATATTAAGGCGTTTACAAGACAGTATTTCTTAATATGTCTCAAAATAGCATATTTTGGCTTAATTCATTCACAATTAGACTACTGCAACATTATTTGAGCAAATAGTTCCAATTCAAATAGAATGTTTTCTTTACAACGTAAAACCGTACGTGTTTTAGGTACTGTTGATTACAAAGATGATTGTAAACCTATTTTTATTGTTGAAAATCATGCCTCTCCTGTTAATGTTTATTTTTAACTGTATTATATATGTTTAAAAAATTTCAGGAAGTTTTACATACAGATCTGATATTCAAAATCATTTCACTAGAAACTATGAGAACATATCAAATCCTTTTTACAGACTAAGTAAAGTACATAATAGCTATATAAATTTGTCTATAACCTCTATAAAAAAAACTATTATCACATATACAAGATTTAACACTTACACAATTAAAGAAAACTTTACGACACTATCTTCTTTTACTCAATATGAGAGTTCATCAATTGTAATAGAGAAGATATATTAAGTTAATTATGTAACAACAGTGCTTTCACGAGTGTAAATACATTATGTATAGCAACACAATAAAAAGTAAATAAATAAATAAATATAAATACACTGTGTACAAGATAAAGAAGGCCACTATGAATATCTCTAAAACGGTAGCAAATGCAGACTTTGTTAAATAGAACAAAAGTTGCGCCCTCAAAGACCCAAAAAAATGACTGTCAGACGTCTTCAAAATTTTATTCCTTTGTTTAACGCATTGTAACCAATTTTGAAATCCAACGTTTTGTTTTTGTAGAACCATCATCAACCTTTTTCTTAAATACGGCCCTCATTTTTTGACATCATATTTTAAAAGCCTTTTTAATTTCTAATTCATCGATGTATTAGAAATTTGCGGGTTATTACCATTTAAGTATTATTTTTGAGTGTAATAAAGAATTTTTCTATTACGGATCTGTACATAGCATTTAAAGTAAAATACTAAACAACTAGCTATATCATTTAACACTCTAGGACAAGGCACTCTAAATAACTTTAACTTAACATTAATATTAAATACGTCGCTAACAGTACGTTAGTTAGAATTTGTTATTCCGAAAACAAAGTTAACCTTAACATATATGCAAATGTAAACTTATATTTAACTGGACGTTCAGGAACCGTTAACATGTCCTTAACAAGCCATCGGTTTAATAAAATGGCAAAGATCAGCTAACTTATAACAGTTGTACTTTGCAAGCTTTCAGGTAATATAGCTCATGCCAAATATTTTATTGTATCCCTATTTCTCAATTATTTGTTTTTGTTATTAGAAGAAAATGGCCATAAGAAATTTTAAAACGCGCCACAATGTATTCTTATAGGGAACTTAAATTTTGTAAGCGGTATTATATCTCAAAAAGAGCTGTCAGTATATTAGAGGGGCTACTCCATAAACCTAATAACCAGCAATCAATAGAAACCAATACCTTTCCTCAATTAATTAAATTATAATTTTTTTGGGGTTTTTGGATACAGATAAGCTATTTAGTACATTTTAGTGATTAACATTGAAACAATTCATACACAGTATTGTAGATATTATTGTATGTTTATTTATTACTAGAATACCCCCAGGTCTCCAGGAGCCCTACGAACGAAGTAACACCGTTGCCTCAAAGGCGTTGCCTTCCTACCATTGCAACAGCACCAAGCGATATAATTAACACTGGCCCAGTACTGGGTATGCTTGTTTCCCTATCCTAGCAACGTGAACAGAGAACCGAAGTGATAAGAAAAATATAAGTTAAGATTTTTTTAAGGTCCTTTTGAAATAATGATAGGCGATGACATTAATGTAAATCAAACAACCGTTTTGAAAGTGTTGGTAAAAGTTAGTGCCTCATATTGCTCAATTAAAGCCTCGATTTATTATAATGCCTACTTCTGTTAAAAAAGTGACCTCGACAAAAAGGGAATTTGAGACAATTGCTAAATTTCCTAGGGTATATATTGTAATACATTGTTATGTAGCTATAACGATTGAGTATAATTTATAAATCTAGGTTATAGGCCACATTGACGGAACCCGTATTCCCATTCAAAGTCCTGGAGGTGATGATGGAGAACTGTACAAAAACAGAAAATAATTCTTCTCCTATAACGTGCAAATTGTTTGCAATGCCATTTTAAAAATTTGCGATATTGTTGCTAGATGGTCGGGGGCAACAAACAATAGTACCATTCTTAACAATTGTTTATTGAAACTTCAATGGAGGAAAATATCTTCCTTATGACATAGTTACTAAGAAAATTGTAGCGCAATAATTTTTTGTAACGTTTGGTGTGTGAAAAGAACCGATAAGTGGGGTTGACGCTTTGTTACCCGATGTTAGTTTTTAGTTCTTGAGTAGACTCGAACCAATAAGATGTTTGGTTGTTAGTTAGTTACGCAACGACATAGCCGATTAACGTTGTTAAATTTAACAATCGCGTCAGAACTCAAGTGTCGTAAATCATGTGCGTAAACTTAAAATAAAAATTAAGTGAACAGTAACCAGAAAGGAACCTTCTTTCGCCGCCCTTAAGAGAATACCGATCGAATATGTGGTAGATTCGATAATCCCGTATTACGGATAAGTGCCAACGCTGAAGCGCGCAAATTTTATTTTACGACAGCAGTACTGCAAGTAAACGACTTCGTCGGATTAAGAAATGTGTTCCTATTGAAAATACTCTCGTGATAAGGATTAATTACGCTGGTGATGGATTAGAAGAAAGAAGACAATTAACGTAAGTACTTTTCGTTTCTTCAGAAGTTTTCGCAACGGTTAAATTCGTGTGCGTAAACTTAAATTAGGTAAGTCGTGTAAAGTAGGTTAAGTTGTGTAATCAGTTGTTGGCGGTTCTACTTTTATGGACCCCATTATGTAGTAGATGTAGGCGCGCGTTAGCGGCTTAAATGTTAGTATTATAGGTAACGTATACAAATAGGTCTAGGACCCCGGGCATTCACCCATGTATTTGTTTTTTGTTTTAATTTAATAGAGAGAACTGTTAGTAATGATTTTTCTCTTTTATAACCGCAAGTGTTTGCTTTTCTTCCTTTTCTTTAGTGAGCATTTGTCTAAACAATTAAAAGATTATGGTGGCGCCTGCAACACCGACTTTGACCTAGTGTAAGGACCTTTAGTCTTCGAAAGGTGAGTGAGAGACAAATCTTAACTCACCCCTTGCCGTTAGCTAACCGGCATATTCGTTTGCTACAAATTTGATTTTCAAATTTTGTGGCGTAACAAAGAAAGGAGGAAGTGTTTATCTTTATCAATCACTTTATCCTTCTTTTCTTTTAAAATACTCAAAACAGATTCTTCATAGCTTAGAGTTTTATTTTTTTGTCTGTCTGTTGCTTGTTAGTTTTATTGACTGTTGAGTTTGGGTGGATGTGCCGGCCTGAGTTGTGTTATCCAACACATCACTATGTAAATGGTTCGCTGCTTGTAAGTAATGGAAATCATCTTCAATCTCTGATGTATTTTCCTGTGTATCAGGTGGGCTACATTCGCTAACTGTTGGCCGGTCTTCTATTATGGGTAAAAAAAATAATATTTTGTCAGCAACACATATTTTGCGTTTATTAGCAGCTTGGCCTCGATGATACTTTTTTTTGTTTTTTTAGTATTTTCTAAAGCACGTTTAATTTTTCTTTATTTATTTTGAAGTTCTTTTTTTCTGTGAAAATTTTACATACAATATTGTAATTCATTGCGTTGTAGTTTAATTAACTGTATATATGACACATAAATAAACGCTTCTTTCTGTAGGTATCTCTGCAACAGGACACAGCTTCAAATCTCTCTATTCCGAGTTTTTCATTGGGGAAACAACAGTAAGAACGATTGTCAAAGATACCTGTCAGAAAGTATGGAGATGTTTAAAAAATCAATTTATGCCAGAAAAGAAAGAATAAACATAGCGGCAAATCGCTGAAAAGTTTGCATCTATACTCAGTATATTATAGACGCAGAGTAATAAACCTGACAGAATTATCGAATTTCCCGTATTGCAGTGGCGTAGGTACCTGATACGTTTGAAAATCATATTTTTAGTAGGTAAATTATTATAATAGTAAAATCTACCTTTATATGTTATTTATTTTATTTGTATAGTAGATCACATTACAAATTTTACTTCTACGTATTATATACCATTATTTTTGTATCTTGGTATAATACCTACATCTACGGCTATGATCCTCGTTTCGTCAGTACCTGGGCTGATGGCAACGTGTTTACACATATTAAACTATTGTTCTCAGACCCTAGATGGGTCGATATGCTGCAAGAGCAGCACAATGATCGTATTTTGGTTAGAATTTATTGGTTTTACTTAACCGTAGAAGTACCAGCTTTCACAAGAAAATAAAGAATTATTTCAAATAATTATGATTTATTACTCCGCGCCAATAGTATACAGACTTTAGAACACAATTTCCATACTGTGTAGGGAAATTAGAGAGCAGCACATACTAATTCAAAAGCCAGATAATACCGGTTCCCAGTTCATGAACTATAAACATTTTTTTTCTGTGGTTCTTATGACCGTGAGGATTATTGTTTTATTTTAGTTGATATAGGATCATACGGTAGCGATAGAAATTCCCATGTATTTAAACGCTTATTTGGCGAATACAGAAGAACTTTATCAATTATGGTTCTAAGTTTAAAGCATAAAGTTTTTTTCGTTCATTGACTGCAAATTAGAATACATTTTATTGAATTTCCTAGCATGTTCTTGCCACAATTTTGTCACTATTATCCATCAAGAATAAATTAGATTCATCAAAACTTCATGCGAATAATTATTTCGCTCTATTGTAATTTGTTTTTGAATAAGTATTAAGTAGTAAATCACAATCGCAATCTCAAAACTTCGACGTCTGTCAAACACATTAAATAATTGAGCAATTATCAAATGACATGGCGTTCCATGGCTAAATAATGCAAATTATGTGATTTTTAATAGTTATTGCAATTATTTCAAAAAGTTGACGAGTTAGCTATACCACTATGTTATATCAACTTGAAGGAATTTTAATTGTCTATCAGAATTTTAAGTAATATAAAGGGTGTTGTGTTTAAAAAATAAAGTTTTGATCATTTTTGTATGTCACGTCAAAATTATTAATTTTAAACCGCCCTGTATAAGACAAAAAAATTATTTAGGTAACTGTTAAATACAAGACTTTTGAACTGCATTTAAATTTCAGCCTTATTTTGGGTACAAATAGCAGCTAAATTTAAATTTTGGTGAGATCATATTTTGAAAGAAAATAACCTAAAATAATTATTATCTCGAAAACCGGCGTAGATAGGTACAGGGAACTGTTCAAACAAAATTATCAGTGAAAAATTGCGATTCTAAAATTAAATAATATACAGAATGTTTCATTAAAAATTAATAAGTTGTTACCACTTTTGAGTAGAAGCAGCAACACCGCCAAAATGAAAATATTTTAGAAAGATAAATTGTGTCTATAGCAATTGCCAAATTTTCAGATTACTCTTATGCCCCTTTTTCCATAAACGTCTAACCTACCATCGACTATCAATGACCCTGTATAAAATGAAAGCTAATTTTTTCTGTATATGATGATATACTGTTGCCTTTGTAAATATGGTCGCAAACAAGATGCTAACTATTAAAAGTAAAGTGAGTGAGAAAAAAAATAGCTCGTAACATCAGCAACACCTTCTTCATAAATAATATACCGTTAAAAAATGTTCCTGATGTTAAAGATTTTGGTATATAACTCATGAGCTTGGAAAATCATATAAATTTTATTATTCAAACAGTGCGGTAAAAATGCCTTGTCAGACGAGGATAGCAATTGCCAACTATACGACGCTTTTAAGCCATTGCCCACCTGTAATAATACTAATAATTTTCATTTTGTTCGACAGAAAATAATTCATTTTCAGAACAAATAATACAAGTTTAAGTAGTGAAATCAAAATTAAAAATACATAATCCAATAAAATTATAACAAAACATTTAATACATATGTAAATAAGTAAAAGTTATTGTATATAACAGCATACAATTGCTATTCTGGTCTAACCAGTGATGTTGCGCGCTAACTCCCTTTCACTGTACATACCTTTGATATTTAGCATCTTTAACAGCCAGCAATCCTTATTTGCAGCCAGATTTAATAAGGCAACCGTATATCATCAAACAGAAAAAAATTAACTTGCATTTGATACACAAACAGTAATTTTATATCATAAACGTATAAATGTAACAAAGTCATATCTGTTTACAACTAGCTGCGATGATGTGCGGCCAAGTGCGCAACGGCAACCGTGATTTTTTAAAGTTTCTTCATACATTGCTGTGAAGTGGATATTTTCTTTAAAAACAAGTATATAAATTTTTTTCAAAAATCAATTAATAGTAATTTAATTAAAAATACTACCGGCCAAATTTTTATATGCACCCTGGTTGATATACATATAAGTATGTAAAAATTAGGTTTTTACCAAATACTCGATGATCGTCCTAATTTTGCAGCCCAATATCAGAAGCTTGTAGTTGGTTGAAATTTTTAGCCGCATTGAAATTTGATAGATGTTTTTGATTCCGATTAAATTGATTATCGAAATCCAAAGCATATTTGTGTATATAGATTTTATGGTAAAAGGTGTAAATAATTTGTTAAATGTTATTTTGATTTTGTAAATTTTATTTAGTTATAAGTAATACTAGATGGTATGTATATTTTTTATTTCTTTTTTGTATCCTAACGCAATACACATTTGATTTGGATATTTGTTATGTTGTCAGAATAGTAATAAAAGAAAAGTTTACTCTCAAATTCGTTAATTAGTTTGTTTGAAATATTTTATGTAATCTATTCTGTTTTAAATTAATAGAATAAAGTAGTCGTTACATGTTTTTGACATGTTACATGACGCTATTTGCCATACAGGGGGGGCACGATGGACATTATGCATGAACGACTTGAGAGTTAAATTTTTTTTTTGAAAACATGACGTATGCACCCTAAATTTTTTTGTTAAAATTATTAGTTTAATCATCCCTTAATACGTTTTAATCAAAAAATTGGGAAAATAAGCTGTAAAAGTTTGTTTAATTTGCAATCCACAAATTATAGACGCGCATGAGATAAGTATATTTCTTGTTGAAAACAGGAAGTATGTGCCCTAACTTTTTTGTTTAAATTATTAATTAAATCATCTTTTAACACGTTTCAATTAAAAAATTGGGAAAATAAGCTGTACAAGTTTGTCAAATTTTCCATCCACGAATTCGACACCCGTAATATGTTCAAGGATATTTGGTGCTTAAAAATATTTGTATCCAAACTTCTATGAAAACTGCAACAATAAATTACATTTGGATATAAATTAACATGATTTGACAAAAATCTAAATTTATACGAAAAAAATTTAGTTTTTAGTGAAGTTCAAAATGTTCTAAATCTAGGGCTGAGAGTTATGGCTAACTTTACATCGGTAAGCTTGTATATGATGTGGACCCGGAAATCATTTATTTTTTATATATAAACAATTGTTTCTAATTCAAAATGATGTGGATAGGTGATGATTGAGCAAAGGAGCAATATTAGAAACTAAAGTGTTAAGAAAAAAACATACTGCTATAACAAATAGCTTTTTGAATTGTTTGTAAATTATATAGTCTTAGATAGTCATGTTTATTTTTAAAACAGAAAAATAAAATTTGTTAAGTTGTTTCAAGGGAGTTATCGTAAAAGAATATACAATTTTACTAACTTTTTTAGAAAAATTAGAATTGATTTTCTTTAAGTACAGCAATATTGCCGCTTCTTATAAAATAATCAACTTTTTTTCAATTTAAGCATTTATTTTGAATATGAATAAACAGTTGCGTGTGCTTTAGTACTAATCAGAATGTTGTTTTTAATATTTTTTTACATAGAAACGATAGTTTTATTATTAACATAATTTGTTGATATAGTTGAAAATATGAAATTTTATTTATCATAGACAAACAAGAGTTCTTTATTAAATTGTTGTTGGATCTGAATTTGTCTATATTTTTATGAACGATTGTTTCTGTTATAATCTTTACTGTTTTTCCTCAGTAGGGTTTAGAGACAAACATTAAACTTGATATTTGTTAAACTTAGATTTCATTGATAAAAAATGTATTCAAAACTGTTTTGTAATAATGCGATTGGTCATTAGATTTTAACACAGTCTTTTTAATGTAATTTTAATAATTTTAGATTTTGTAGACACAACAGCAATAAAGATTTATATTAAAAACACCCTAAGGTTACCATTATGTTGGGTTTTTACCAACATGACCTAAATTTAAGTAATACTTAAAAACAAAAGTTTCAACAACTGAATCTAGAGGTTTTTAAGATAACTTAAGCTTACGCAGATAGGTTTTTCCTGGTAGTTAGAGCCTTAGTTGGTACGTGGGTTTCTAAAAGTGACTTTTAACCATAATTATTTCAATTTTAACTTCAATCAATGACAATAATTTATCTAATTTTATTTCTTAATGTATGATTCAACATTGCCAATCTTGTCAGATCGTACATGAGATTAATTTAATAGCTCCCTGAAACTAATTTCTTCTGATGCTTTGGTAAAGACGTTCATCTAAACGTAGGCTGCAAAGTACATAAACTTTCATTGAACGATACCTCGAACTCCACACGAAGGATTCAACTACCAGGAGAAATCAATTCACTTTAATTGACTACAAGGAAATATCAGAATATAATACTCAAGCTTAAACATTGCTTAAATAAGGTTGATAAAACTGATGATCATAGGGGACAGATTTAATTTTACTTAGATAAGTATTTTTCAATTAACTTTATGTAGTTCTGAATCTAGTTTCTTTAGTATAATGCTGGGGTATTTTTAATTTCAACTACAATATAAAAATATGTGTTCAATTCCAGATACTAGTTCTGTCGGTCTAGGACACTTTCCCGCGCACCCGTGCGGATGCACAACGGGCTTGGCAAATTGTAATAAATTTTTTTTTACATAAGTTATATTTCTCCTACATGTCTGACAATTAGTCTTATATACTAAAAATTTAAAATTTGTGTTTGTTAGTTTGTAAGGTCCTTTTATAGACTCAGCCCCTGTAGATCTTAGGCTAAAACTAAGTATATATTTGGACTCAGCATTGAATTTTGGGGAAAAATGGAGAATTCGGGGAAGAAAGTCCATCAAGAGGCTTAGGCTCATGTAGTGTAATGTTTTTTTTACATAAGCTATATTTGTACCTCAAAATTTAATTGCGGAATTAAACTGTGTAAGAGTACCAAATCTGTCAAATTCGTTTGAGCCATTTCAGATTTTTGACAAGAAAATATTTTTCAACAATAATGCTAGCAATGATATATAGAGTACCTTTTTCTAAGCCAATGAATTCATTTTTGTCAGAATATTAATGTGATATTTTCTAGTTATAAAACTGTGTAAACGTTCCAAATTTTAAAGAAATCGATTAAGCCAATTCAAAATTTTGATCAAAAAAACCATTTCATAATTGCAACTTCATTACCGTATTACGCCGAAGCAAATTGTTGCTATGGTAAGTTTAGTTAAATCGACACATTTTGGTTTGAAAAATACGTAGTAGAGTGTTTTAAAGACCTTTTAGGAACACTCTGTATATTTTTTAAATTATATCAAAGGTAAACTTCGTGATAATTCCAACAGTTATGATCATTTACGTCCAAACTAGATTGTAATTTCAATGTTGTTATTATTTATTTAACATAGTAAATAATTTTTCCTTAATTTATATTCAGATTATAAAATAACAAGAAAAGGCCTTCACTAAAAGCAAGAACAAAAACAACAGATCCTTTTTTTTTTGCCAACGTTTTGCCTATTTTATATGATGTATTTAAGTTCAACATAGCTAAAAAACACATGTTACCTTAAATGTCCTGATAAAGCCTAACCAAAAATAGGCAAAACGTCGGCAAAAAAGGATCTGTTGTTTTTGTTCTTGCTCCAACTGAAGGCTTCTTCTTGTTATTGAAAACTTTTTATATTTATTTATTTACTTAGCACTAATTTTAATGGAATAACATTAAGTATTGATTACTTTAGATTTCATATCACCAGGTAAAAGTAAATAGATTCGAAACAGGTTGTGCCTTAAAAATAAAAAAAAATATTAATTAATAATTTTATAAAATGATATGAGGATTGATAAGGTTATTATTTTCTGACGTTAATAGGTTTTTACTGTTTTCATATTCAATTCTTTCAAACGTCACCATGTTTCTAAAAAGGTAGAGCTCAAGTCACCTACGATTACATAGTGAAAGTTTATGGCAAGAAGAGAATTTAAAATCTTAAAACTCATAATTATTATTACGGTACACAATTTTTCTTAAATATTTTAAGCTTTGTGTATTTCCGCTTTGTTAGTTTAAATACCGTGTGTTCCACGAAAAAGTTGACATAGGCACTATGTTAAATTAAAATTTAACGTATATCATTTTTCTGGCATGCACCAAAAACAATATAACAACATATTATATATTAAATAGATAAATACAACAAATTGATGGGATAATAATAAGTATTCAAAGCGTACCTATTTTTACTAAAAGGATCAGTAAAATTCTCATTTAATAAGCAGCTTCTATGGACAAATTCTTAATTTTTTCGTCTAGTAGTATTTTGCTCTCCCTAACCAAAGTTCGATTCCGATTGCAGTATTATTTTTTAATAACTTTATTATTGACGTTATAATACAACTTAAAATAAATTTAACACTTTAAAAACGGATTAACCTTATTTAATAAAAATTGTATTAATACTAACAAATAAAAAAGTTACCGCAGTCGGAATCGACCCGTAGTTTTGTCGTAAAGAATTAAACAATTTTTACTTTTTATTTAATCAAAATACTCCTTAAACACTGACATTACCATAAATTTGTTCTCATTTATCTATGTAATAAAATGTGTTTCTATGTTATGCTCAAACTGTGCTTTAATTTTGAATTTAACATAGAAAACGACACACAATAAACAAAATGTTTAGATGCAATATTTATGTTAGTTTTGACATACCATTGGATACGTTTAGGGTGTCGGTGTCGTCAGTACAGAGAATTATAGAAAACCATAAAATCTATTATTTTATATCCCCACTGAACATGAAATTAAAAATGTAATTAAGAAAACAATTTCTTTGGACAGTTAATAATCCTAAGGTAACAAAAAGAAAAGAAAAGTCAACATAAGTTTTTTTATTTATTTCTTACTTTGGGATTTAGATTGGTATACGTAGAAAATCAACCGAGAAAGATTTTTTGGACAAATTCTTATTAAACAGTAGTATAAATTATAAAGCTGCACCTTATTGTCTGACAATTACATTTATTATTATTTGGTTTGTTTGAGTTATTCGATTTTTGTTTGCTTTTGATTTTAATTAATAATTTAATAAAAAGTGTTTTCATTAATTTTTTTGTTACTTCTTTTACCGACCAGTATTTTAAATAAAATTTATAATTAAATGCACGTACACTAAAATAGTTATTTATGATATAAATGTTAAAAGTGAGATTTTATTTTGCGGGTGGGGAGATTGCGGAATGAGCGCAGCGAGTGTAGCAACCCCACTCGCAAATGTGTTATTACCGGCAATCTCGCAACATTCTCACCTTTTACTATATTGCATTTTATTAAAATAAGACTAGTTTTTGCACTTGTGCATAAAAATAATGCACCATTTAAATTTAATAATGAAGATTTGTAAAACTGAAAATCATTCAAAAATATAGACTTTGAAGTATGTCCCTTGGAATTTTGATAGTGATATGTTAAATATTATTGAAATTACACGTATTTTAAACTTAAAAAATTTTACGTTTTATAGAAGTGTCAAAAAATTCAAAATTGAAAGGTTGATATTTTTTCCCATAGCAAATGAGACCGGTTTGGTTTTAATAAGATGAAAAAGATGGTACTAGATAAAAATTTTGCAAAATAAATAGTCATTTTATTAATTATTTAAATAATAATCAGCAAAATTTGGTAGAAATAATAGAAACGTACAAATCCTAATGTCAAAGTTAATTTTAGCTATGAAAATACTTCAAATCTTTATAAAAATCTTAATCACTACAGTAAGGCGTTGCGCAGGCGCAGTAGTTAAAAATATTTTTTTTTAAATTGGCTTTATTTTGTTACAAATTGAGATATTAAAAAAAATTTAACAAAAGTTGTAGGTAAGATCTTAAACTACTGTTTTTGATTGAAACTTTTTTCATATTTGTTTTATTTAAAAATGTTTTAATATAAACAATTAAAAATTCTTAAATCATACGTCATATTACTTGAAAAAAGTTTTTTAATTTGATATCGATTCCTTAATTTTATTCGAACCAAATCTGTATATTGATCGGGCTATTAATATTTCGACAACGATACAGAATTGATGTATAGTTAAAAACTTTATTTTATTTATTCACATACAATTCGATGGTGAAGTCAAAATATAGGGTTTTAATTTACAATAATTGGCGTGTACTTTACTTGAGGACGTGCACGAAGTATTTCGCGCTCTAAAGTAAAAAATACTTTGCTCACGATGACGAAGAAATGATGCTCTCTGTTAAAATAAAGTAAAAATAGATTGTCAAAAGTCATGTTTCTACTGCCGAAAAAGAAAAATAATATCTGAACATAAACTAACAATTGGCTGTTACACTTTTTTTCCAAAAATTAATATATTGAAGTTTGTAGGTATCAATCAACATTGTTAAAATAAAAAAAAAATTTGAATAACTGTTTTCAAAAAATTCTATTAGTTATTTTAATAAATTGTTTTCCCGCTTAAAACAAATTTGTGACGTGTGGCGTCAAGAGTCATAAAAACTGGGGTGCGTTCAGATATTGCACACTAGGTGGGAGTATGCACTTTACGTAGTGTCTGTCAAAGCGGGTCAATTTGTTGATTTTTATCAACATATATTCTTAACGCTAAAGTGCGCACAACGACTGTGACTATTAAACACACGTGGTCACAAATGGAAAACATATCTTCGAAAAGTCATGAAATAATCCACGATGATAGTGGTGGCGTTGCATTAAATATGTATTATAACACCCTACAGATTATTAAAAATTTGCTCTAGAATTAGGTTAAGTTAACGTTTCTACAATGTCAATTCATTTAGGGCACATAGTTACCCAAGTCAAATCTATGATGTGAAAGTGCGCACTCAGTAGTATGCATACACTATAATTTATGAACAGCAGGAAGTGTTACATACTGTAAGCATTTTTTTAAATTCTGAACCATTCTGGGTGCACATGCATATTTTCTAATAGTACTCCAGCTATCCTGCTATTCATGTGATTGAGAATATTACCATAGTTCATTTATATTTTTGGTGGGTTTTTATTGAATTTTAAATGACCCAACCTAAAAGTACCACCTCCCTCAGAATAAGTAGTGTCTTGTATACCAAGTTGGGTTAACATAAGTATACGTAGGTACACCTAATACAATCTTTGTGTACTACAAGACCATGAACCCAAATCTTGGTAGTTTAAGGGACTAAGAAGAGATATACCAAAGTAAAAGTACACTCATGAAATTTAAAACTTGGACACCACAATTTCTGTAAACAAAAGTTTGAACATTGTGAAGCGAGCTTAAGAGTATCATTTACAATTCTAACAGCAGGTAGTCTCAGCAGGGGTTATCTTATAGAAGGACTGTAGAATGAATCATTACACTAAGCACGTTTTAGAAAATAGGTAATTTACTTTGCTTACTTAATTTTTTTTTAAGAATATATTTGAAGGTATCGCTAATTAAACACCATAGCTCGATTAATTATCGAATCAAAATTTTGTTTAGGAAATGTTTACAAAATAAAATTAGAAATAATTTTAATTTAAAAACGTCTACAAGCAATAACTTTTAAATTAAATCAAAAATAAACATGGTTATTTGGGTTGACTGATTATTACTTATTTTTAAATAAATCTAACCTACTAATTATTGTAAATTATTAAAAAAAATCATTAAACTCTCTATTCATAATATTTAGTCCTTACAAAATGTATATTTTATGACGTTTCATTTTTTCTGTAGTTAATATAAAAAGTGAAAATAAAAACTAAGGCAATTCTTATTGTCAACGTATATATTTAGTTTTTTGACAAGAATTTATTACATAATTATAATTAAGATACCAAGTTATAGTTTAAAATTAAATGAAAGCTTTTTTTTTAAATAAAGGTATTACTATATAAATAAATATAAGAAATCAATAATGGGTGTGACCTCCATTATTATTGATACATTCTTGGAGGCGTCTGCTCATTGACGCTATCAAGGTATCAATATAATTAATATTAATCGTTTCCCATGCGGTATCAATGGCTGCAATTAGTGCATTACGGTTTACTGGTATAAAATTTGGCCCTTGTTGTCTTCGGATAACAGCAAGTATTCGAGCCCAAACATTTTCGATAATGTTAAAATCTGGGCTTTTGCTGGCCAGGGTAACAGCTCCAAGTTATTTGCTTGTATCCAGTTGCGCACAACCTGCGAAGTATAGGGTCATCATATCCCGATAGTTAATTATCGAATGTTCCAAGAAAATATGTGTAAATAGTAAATGGAATCTACTAACGTAACGTTAAGTCGTTAATTATAGTTACATAACTCTCCTTTCATAAGATATAGTTCATATTAATATGCTTATTGTAAAGCTTCGTACACACCTGAACAACAAACCGAGTTTTAAATTTCATGAGTGTACATGTCAATCTGATGTGATCATTTTAATGTTAAGTTTATTTTATTGACAATTAATCTAATTTTTGAGTCTAAATACATTTTCCTTTGTAGTTTGAGCAAGATATGAAAAATTACATGAGATACCGAATACTAGGAGGATATTTTATTAAAATTGTTATAAGATAAAATTAAATGCAATCATTTTAATTGAGAAATTAAAAGAACACAAAAATAATACATGGAAATAGTATATTGTTATATTCCAGACGTATATTATTGGCAAGGATGCTCGTTCGCTACAGGATCTTTAGCCGAGGTGGCAAAAAGCAACCGAGCCAGTTTAGTATATTAAAGAACTAGTTTCAGAAGACGCATTTTATAAGACGATTTTCGAAAGTACGAGTGGTTAAAATGCCTTCAAACGAATTATTTTCTATTTTGGGCTTTTCAGACTGATTTTAAAATGAAATTTCGCGAGTTTTTAAATTTACAGAATTTTGAAGTGTGATTGCTAAGGTGGCAATATTTACATTAAACTTTGGTTTTAATGCTAGTTTAAGTTTAATTAGTACATTTATCATGTTTTATTTTAAAAAAAAATGGGTAGAAATAAAAATAAGTAGATAAATAAATCTACTGAACATTAATTACAATTTAAATTAATGCACACCGAAGATAATGACATCTTTGACGTTATCAGTGTTACCACCGTTCGGAATAAAAATTGTTCTATTTCTATAAAAGAAGTTAAATTTCTATAAAAGAACTCATTTGGGTGCTTTTATAGCTCTGTGAGCGACACAAAATAGAAAAATTAAGTTTTCACGCCGTGTACAATACACTATTTTTTATCAAGCGATTTTGTTAAAATAAACTTTTAGATTATGTGTCAAATTTATTCTTTATTAAATGAAAATGTATAATTGGTCAAATGACCGGTTGTAAAGTTAAATGGACTATTCTTATTTATGTCAAATGTATTATTTGTAGTAATTGTTTTGTTAGAAGAGGTACTTGTCTCATTTAGATCGACTTCAACAGACTCTAAAATCCGCATTATCGTATCAGTTTTGTTTTTGATAGAGTTGTCGATGTATTCCTCTGCAACCGAACTCGATACCCAACCACCATGTTTTCTTAAGTCATTATATTACCGCCGTAATCCACCAACAGGGTCGCTGACGTCGGAGACAATGACCAGTGTAAATTTAAGAGACAGCAAGTTTTAAATTTATTGCAACTTCTTTAGCAGTTGAGGATATGTAAAGTTTGTATACTATTGGCGCGGAGTAATAAATCATAATTGTTTGAAATAATTATTTATTTTCTTGTGAAAGCGGTACTTCTACGGTTAAGTAAAACCAATAAATTCTAACCAAAATACGATCATTGTGCCGCTCTTGCAGCATATCGACCCATCTAGGGTCTGAGAACAATAGTTTAATCTGTGTAAACACGTTTCCATCAGCCCAGGTACTGACGGAACAAGAATCATAGCCGTAGATGTGGGTATTATACCAAGATACAAAAATAATGGTATATAATACGTATGAAGTAAAATTTGTAATGTGATCTACTATACAAATAAAATAAATAACATATAACCACATAATAATTCATATCAAGATAGATTTTACTATTATAATATATTTACCTACTAAAATATGATTTTCCAAACGTATCAGGTACCTACGCCACTGCAATACGGGAGATTCGATAATTCTGACAGGTTTATTACTCCGCGCCAATAGTATACTGAGTATAATGTATTCCAATTACAGTGCGATGGTAGTTTCCGTTGAAATTTTTTTGTTTTTGTATTGGAAATATTTATCATAACCAGAGTAGTTAAATCTTCAATGTCACTTGTTCTAATTACCTTTGTGGCTAGAGCGTCTGGAGCTGAAACAAGAATGTATCAAATTGTTCTTTGTGAAAGTTTTTTTATTTTTGGTGTCCTTCACTTTGTCGCATAGGAAACGCTTACAGTTTGGGATAAGTTGCAATATCCACATTCTTTTTATATTTAATTTGGCTTTGATCATGGAATACTAAGTTCATAATGTTGAACTTTTCTTTGTTTTGATAGAAATGTGAAGTACGCCAACAAAATATTTTTACTGTACTTTGTTGCACCATGTTGCTGGGCCCAGTTTATAAATCGGATGTATGCAAAATCTTATTTGATTTTAATAGAATGGTATTCTAAGCTACCTCAGTGGACTCTGGAGGAGTTGCACTTCCATATTCGTTTTCTGACAATTGTGACATTACTGAATTACACTACACAGAACCAAACAAACTCAAACAATTATCATCATCAAAAATTTGACATTTTTTATTGTAATGAGATTGCAGTAATTTAGTTAGTACACCGCTAGATAGAGCCACTATTGTCTATGTTATTTAAATGTAGTTACATTTATTACCGACGCACACAAGGCAAAATGATATATTTACGACGACAAAAGTGATAAAAACAAATTTGTAGAAATACATCTAGTTTGTGTTATATATGTTGGGATAGCAATAATAAACAAAAAAGCAATAAAATATTTTTTATAAGTGCACGATATCGGTTTGCAAAAATCTATTGTTCTGTCCTCCCGCTTGTTATCGGACATTCTGCAAGTATTTTGCAAAACTCTCTAATACGTTGCGCCTATTTTTTAGTATAGACGCGTTACCATGTTCTAAGTACTTTATTAGAAACCTGCGTTTGACTTATACAACAAAATTTTTGTGGAGAAATATAATCAAATAATTGAGCTTAAATTTAGGATTGAATTCATAAAAGCTTATGAAAAAGTTCCAACAAGTACCGATTTACATTGTGCATTAATCAAAAGGTCTGAAAGTCGTTGTTATTAGGGAGCAAGTGTTATTTGCATATAACAACACTTCTTTGAGTATTTGTTGGCTTTCTTTAGGTAATCGAAATGATTCCGTCAAGGTGCCTACTATAACAAGAATAGAACTATAGGTCATGTTAAAAGTGACAGTTTCTTTAAGTTTACTTTGTCTAAATGTGTTGAACGATTATTTAACCATATTTTAAATAAATTAAATATTCATAACTGTGCTGAATACTTTGAAAAGTTAATAAATTGATATTTAAAAAGTGTTTGTGTCAAAGTTATTTGCTAAATGTAAACAATGCCATTGTATCCAGGGCCGACTGATTAAAAATCACCACGATTTAAATTAAAAATTACCACGATTGATTAAACGAGAAGTTTCGAGTACCGAACATACACAGAAAACAGCAAGCTTCTGTAAAAAACCGGTAACAGGTAGACCGAAAAAGGATTTTGAGTTTTTACCATTGTTTTTATGTTTGTTAGTGAATTTAGATACTTCATGGTTATAAATCAGAATGGCTGACAGAAAGGAACTATCTGCAACAAAATATAAGAGGTAAGGGATTAGTTTCTGCATCTTTAATTAAAATTGGCGAAACTTTCTCATATTTAAAATTGAGTTATGAACAACAAGAAGTTTATTTGCGAAGCTCCTTAAGTGACAGCCAGTCAGAACATGCTGAAGATGTCGCTGAAACTCAAATTTACAGCAACTCTGACGATGAATGGTTGCCACAACTTGAACGAGAACAAAGTTCTATTACTCGAGAGGTAAAATAATTTGTATGTGTATAAATTACTTTATTAGATTTTTATTTTTAATGACTTTATCATAATAGGTAATTGAGGGTGAAGCGTCAGATATAGAAGATGTTTTTGCCGATCCCAATATACAGATTGAACTAAATTCGGATGAAGAACTGGACTCAAGTGATCATGAAATTAATGGCTCTAATGAGAATAACGACGAAACCAGCACATCATCGGAACTAGCCTACATAGGTAAAAATAAAACTGCGTGGAATGTTCAACCACCCAATCGTACACAGACCTCACGACAAAATATTTTACGTAAAAAACCTGGACCTGTGAAATTTACAGAAACACTCACCCCATGTGAAGTATTCAAGTGCATTATTTCTGATGCGATTAGTGACATTATTATTAGGTAAACTAATAACGGGGCAAAAAAGTTTTATGACGAATGGAACCAAGAAAATCCCAAAAAAAAGCAAAAAATTGGAAAATTTTCACTAAAGAAGAGTTTGACGGATATATAAGCATACTAATTACTGCTGGAGTACGTTATTCAGCTTCAGAACACATACGAGAGCTGTGGAAAAATGATGCGCATCCACTTTACAGAGCAACGATTTTGTGAAATTACCCGGTTTATACGATTTGATAATGATGAAACTAGAAAAGAAATATTGTTAACTGACAAAGCAGCAGCAATAAGTGACATTTGGTGTATGCTAAATGAAAATTTGCGCAGCCACTATATTCCGTCGGATTGTCTTGTTATTGATGAACAACTTTTTCCATTCAGAGGAAGAACAAGGTTTACACAATACATGCCATCAAACCCTGCAAAATACGACATTAAAATTTGGTGGATATGTGATGCAGAATCTTCATATCCTCTTACAGGTCAAATATACACAGGACAACCAGTCACTGGGCGAGAAATAATCCAAGGCAAACGAGTTGTACAAGATTTGGCAATTCGTTATAAAAACTCTGGCCGCAATATCACAATAGACAACTTTTTTATGTCACTACCAATTGTACGACTTTTGCTATCTTGGGGTTTGTCTGCTGTTGGTAAATTAAAAAAAAATAAGGCATATATACCTCCACAAATGATAGAAAATAGAGAGAGAGAAGCATTATCGTCAATGTTTGGGTTTAGCACGGATGGAAAAGTAACTATTTGTTCCTATGTTCTAAAAGAAAGGTAAATCTGTTATTTTATGATCGATAATGCATAACGATAACAGTGTTACTGGCCCTAAAACAAACCAGAAATAATCAACTACAATACAACCAAAAGTGGCGTTGATAACATGGACAAAATGTTAACGCATTATTCTACGAACCGTGGGACACTTTCGGTGGCCCCTTTGCCTTATTTATAATGCTATTGACGTAGCATGTCTAGCTAGTTACATTATTTACATGAAAAATAATCCTCTGAATATACGCTGTTCATATAGTCGCAGGGTGTTTTATCAAGAACTAGGGAGAAATTTTGCGATGCCCATGATAGAAAAAAGGTGCAGTTGTCACATGTTATAAAAGTATTTTCAACCAAAAATGCATTAGAATCAATGTTGGGTCGGCCAGTGATATCAAATACACAGACTGCAAGTACTAGTCGAACAGAACAAACTAAACAAAAAATATCAATAATTGGTTCCTGTTATGTTTGCCGATTAAAACGCAAAGAAACAAAGAAAAACAGGAAAATCTTGTAATGTCTGTCGTCGTCCAATTTGCGACGAACACGCTGAAACTATTACAAAATGCTTCACTTGCGATTTGTAGATGCATATATATAAACGATAACTTTTCGACATCTAGTGTCGACTCGTAAAAGCGTTCACGTACGTAAATGTAAGAAACTTTGCCGACAGGTATATAAAGCAGTTACATAGTCGATTCTTCAATAATTATAGCCACCATAACAGTTGGCAAGTATAAAAATTTCGAATCGCCTGCAGTAAAGTACGCAAGAGATTGGACAATATATATATATATATATATATATATATATATATATATATACTTAGACAACATATTGTACATAATCTTGCTTCCCTATCCCTTAATTTCCAACAAATAAGTAGATAGGTACACTTGTACCTATCCATGCGATAATGTAGTGCTAATGTTTAATGATTAAAATATAACACATGACAGTAATAAAATAATAATTTTTGCAATGAACAGATTTAGATTTACTACTTGTAAGATGTGACAAAAGCTGAGTGCAGTAAATAAAAACAATTAAAATAAACATACTAAAACAAAATGAAATAGGTACAAATGTACCTATCCGTGTACATAAGGGATAAGCAGCACTTCACTGACATTGATAATCCAAAATACTCTGATTGCAATATTATTTTGAGTACTATTGTTCCTGTTGAAGTGTTTATATTCCATGACGGAAAAAAAAGATTTTTTGGAAAAACCCAAGCCTATCGTCAATAAAGTGGTGTCGTCCTATTGGATTCAAGTTAATCAAAGAAACCAATGCAAATATAAAACACGAATTCGAAACTACGAAACTACAGCTGTAAACCATTACACCAACATCTGTAAGTAAGCTTGCAAGAAAAATCTATAAAATTTAATCATATCCCAGTTTGTACCATGATGAATGGAAAAACATGCAATGACCTGACGGAAACTTTATCTACCCAGGAGTGCAATATTTGCAAGGTTAATGCAAATGATATCAATGACTTAGACAAAGTCTTACAACGACCATACTACAAGTATAAAATATACATTTTACCTACGACTTCTAATGCAAATTGCTCAATGCACACGGCCCACTATTACTGTAACCCGGCTCTTACGCAATGTAAACAAACCGTACGTGTTTTGTAAGTAAGAACATTACCATGACAATCAATGCTTTTTTTAAAATTAGTGATAGTGACAGATCAGTTACAAAGTTATCCAATGTTATTTATTCTTATTTATTATGTCAAGCATAGTTAGGAATTTTACTGAGGCAACTGAATTACTAAAGAATTAAAGCGTGAAGTTTTATATATTTTTAAGAAAATTGTTGAATATCTAGGATTGCCTAACACGAGACAAAATAAAGGTTATTGTTTCAACATTACGGCCCACCATTCTTACAGGTGCTGGTGGTGATCTTTTAACTTTCAAAAAGCATGTTGAATGACAAGAGTTTGGTGGCTCAGATTAATAAATTATTCTGATAAGTAATTATCTAAGTATGTATTACTAAAAATAATGTTTAAATAACTTCAATACTCTTCAACACTCTTGAGGTCGTAGGTAAAGTATAGTACACTTCATGAAATTTAAAACTTGACACCACAATTTCTGTAAACAAAAGTTTGCACATTGTGAAGCGGACTTAAGGGTATCATTTACAATTTAAACAGCAGGTAGTCTCAGCAGGGGTTATCTTATAGAAGGACTGTAGAATGAATCATTACACTAAGCACGTTTTAGAAAATAGGTAATTTACGTTGCTTACTTAATTTTTTTCTTTAAAGAATATATTTGAAGGTATCGCTAATTAAACACCATAGCTCGATTAATTATCGAATCAAAATTTTGTTTAGGAAATGTTTACAAAATAAAATTAGAAATAATTTTGATTTAAAAAAGTCTACAAGCAATAACTTTTAAATTAAATCAAAAACTAAACATGGTTATTTGGGTTGACTGATTATTACTTATTTTTAAATAAATCTAACCTACTAATTATTGTAAGTTATTAAAAAATCATTAAACTCTCTATTCATAATATTTAGTCCTTACAAAATGTATATTTTATGACGTTTCATTTTTTCTGTAGTTAATATAAAAAGTGAAAATAAAAACTAAGGCAATTCTTATTGTCAACGTATATATTTAGTTTTTGACAAGAATTTATTACATAATTATAATTAAGATACCAAGTTATAGTTTAAAATTAAATGAAAACGTTTTTTTTTAAATAAAGGTATTACTATATAAATAAATATAAGAAATCAATAATGGGTGTGACCTCCATTATTATTGATACATTCTTGAGGCGTCCGCTCATTGACGCTATCAAGGTATCAATATAATTAATATTAATCGTTTCCCATGCGGTATCAATGGCTGCAATTAGTGCATTACGGTTTACTGGTATAAAGCAATACGTAACTGAACGAAGTAATACTGA